>WBNO01030677.1:0-15375 GCA_013400575.1 Peucedramus taeniatus
AGGAGGGCGGGAGGAGGGGGCTGGTGCAGGAGCTGCTGTCCCCGATCCCTGATCCCTTCCCGGGGGAGCTGGGAGAGAGGGATGTGCTGCTCTGGCTCCACTGTGCCAGCCCCAGTTCCTGCAGGGACCCCAGAGCCCTCCCGGAGTGCCCACAGCCCCTGTGCAGGGCTGGAGCTGCTCCGTGCCCAGCTGAGCCCTTCCCTCCCTGCCCCAGGCAGGGCTGCAGCTCCCGGTGAGCTCCCAGCTCCTCAGGCTGAGTTCTTTATCTTGTAAAAAAATCGCAGAGATAATTGTGTAAAAATGTCTTTGCCTGCAGCTCCTGCACGGGTCGCTTTGTGTGGGGTTGGGTTGGGGTTTTTCCCCCTTTCCTCAGGAAGAAAAGCTTCTCCCTGCCCCGAGTGTTCCAGGGACTGAGCAGTGGCTGATGCCGTGTCCTGCTGGCTCTGTTTTCCAGGAAGAAGTTTTCCTGGGGCATTCAGATGACAGTATTTGCCATGATCTTTGGTGCATTTGTGGCTGCCAGGTGAGCTGTCCCCATTCCCATATCCCAGAGGGTCCCTGCCATGGGAATTGAGTTCCCTGGGGTGTCCCAAGAGCAGAGGGATCAAACACTGATTCCCCACCCCCCCCAGACGTGCTCTCTAGTAGGAGAGAATGTTTTCCTGACCCAAATCCCACCCCCTCTTGCCATGATTAACTTTTCCTGACAATTCCCTGGCTCCACAGAAGGTGAAGGGACCTTCCAAGCGTTGTCCCTGCACAGGCCTGAGCTTTAACTCCAGCTTTTCCCTTCCAGTGCTGACTTGGCATTCGACCTGGAGGGATACATTTTTATCCTCATTAACGACGCCTTAACAGCTGCAAACGGTGCCTATGTGAAACAGAAGCTGGATTCCAAGGTGGGCTGGGCTTTGCTTCCTTTGGGATGTTGGGATTTTGGGCTTGGTTTCTGTGAGGGAAGAGGGGGAGGCTCAGCCATCCCATTCCCAAAATCTGTCTGGAGCTGGGGAGGGACTGGGGACAAGGGGTGGGGGACAGGACACAGGGAATGGCTCCCAGAGGGCAGGGATGGATGGGAGATTGGGAATTGGGAATTCCTGGCTGGGATGGAATTCCCAGAGCAGCTGTGGCTGCCCCTGGATCCCTGGGAGTCTCCAAGGTCAGGCTGGAGCACTCTGGGACAGTGGAAGGTCCCTGCCCGTGGGGCTGGATGGGATTTAAGGTCCCTCCCAACCCAAACCAGTCTGGAATTCCATGCTATACCAAAATTCCCACCCTCCAGCTCCTCTGTCTGGAGGAATCCTTCCTGGATTGAGCTCCAGGCCCAGTCCCAGTGGCAGTGTGAGCAGGAATTTCTGTCCCCACTCCCACCCCTGGTGTTTCCCCTTTCCAGGAGCTGGGGAAGTACGGTCTGCTCTATTACAATGCACTGTTCATGATCCTCCCCACCCTGGCCATTGCCTACGTCACTGGAGATGCACAGAAGGTAGGACACCATCCCAAAATCTGGGATCTGTGGCACAGCATGGCATGGACAGCGTGGGGGGCTCAGGAGGAGCTGGGGGAGGCCCCAAAACCACCTCAGCAGAAAGGAGCTGCAGCTTTAACCTTGGGCTCAAAGCCCCAGAGCTGCTCCACTCAGGCATTTTTGTAATGCCTGAGTAAAGGGGAAGTGGAGGGCAAGAAGAAAACCTAAATATTATTTAAAGAAGCTGGATAACTTTTTAGAATCAGAGTTTCTTCAAACTCCTTTTTTTCTGTCCTTCCCCTCTCGCTGGGGCAGTTTTGTTGAGTTGCTGTGTGGGTTCACTTTGCTTGTGGTGCCTGTGATGCTGGAGATAATAACAATATTAATAATACTAATAAATAAATGAATAAATTAATAATATATTAATATTATATTAACTATTATATTAGAATAATTATAATTATATTATAATTATAATAATTATTATTTACATATGTTCTGTATACATGAAATTATTCTTNTTTTGTTGTTGTTGCACTCACTGATGTGCAGCTGGCTCTCCTGAGCAACAAATTCCTTTTTCCTGCCTGTTTTTTGGGACATCCTCTCCATGTGCAGGGAATTCAGGTCAATCCTCTCCTCCAAAGGCTGGAGGTGTTGCCCACCCTGGGGGGCCCTGCCACCCCCTCTGTCCCCCAGCCTGGTGGCTTTGTCCTCCTTAGGAGCTTAAAGCCCGGGGATAATGAGCTGGGCTTAGCAGGGATGGCAGGAGGGGGTGAAGGTGGCTGAGCCCTGCCCTCTCCAAGGGCTGGGTTTGGGATAAAAGTGCTCATTTAGGAGCAGGAGCTGGGCCTGGCCAGGAAAACGTTGCTGTGAGCAGCCTCTGTTCAGCCTGGAGAGAGAAATGGCTTTTTTTAAATTTGCTTTTCCCCTGAATAAACTCCTTTCTGGGCTGCACAAAGCTGTGCTGTGTGCTGGGGCTGCTGCCAGGAAACTCCTCCTTGGCAGCTCCAGGAGAACCCCTGGGAAGGGCTGGGGGGGCCGGGGGCCTCTCCTGTGCCCCTGGATCTGGGAATTCCTGTGGTTCCTCTGGAGGCATCCCAGGTAACACATCCTGCTCTGTGCAGGATTCCAGGGGAAAAGGGGCTGGAGGAGCTGCAGGAGGGGCCCTGCAAGGCTGGAGTTTGGTGTCCCTGGGGGAAGGGCATTCCCAGCTGCCTGGCAGGAGCCCTGGCTGCCCTGGCACTCCCTGCCCAGCTGGGAGGGCAGGGAGGGAAGCAGCTCCTGCCCTGTGGCTGAGGCTCCTCTGGAGCAGGTGAGATTCCACCTGGATTCTGGGTGTCTCCAAGGGTGGAGACTCCCCCCCTCCCCTGGGCAACCCGTGCCCCTCTCCAGGTGCCTGCAGACAGCCAGAGGGACCCTCCTGTGTGTCCCTGTGTGCCCCTGGCTCTGGGGTGCTGTCCCTGGGCTCCTCTGGCAGAGCCTGGCTCCTGGGTGACACCCCTGAGCTCTCCTCAGGGACGCTCCAGTCCCTGCAGGATCTTGGTGGCCCCTCTGGGCTCTCTGTGGGTCTGGATCCAGCCCTCCAGGTGCTCCCCAAACCCCAAAACCCCAGGGAAAAGCCCTTCCCTGAATGCAGGCTGCCTCGAGCCACTCTCAGCAGCATCTCCAGAGGTCACAGCTCCCTTGGGATGAGTGCTGTGGTTTGCAGGGCGTGGATTCCAAAATGATCCAGGTCTGGCTAACAGCCAGCTGGGAGATGCCTCTGCTGAACCCCCTGGCTTGTGACACTCATTCCCTGCTTTTGCAGAAGGGCTGAGCTGAGTGCTGAGGCTGGGGGTGATGCCAGTGGGGATCCCCAGCCTTGGGATGTCATTCCAGGCTTGGAATTGGGTTGTTTTTTTCCTGCTGGGAGGTGACAGCCAGTGCTGGGGGGGCTGTTCTTGTCGTGCTGGGAGTTCTGTGCTGGCCAAGGCTCTGAAGCTGCTGTTCCTGCAGGCCATGGAGTACCAGGGCTGGGCAGACACGTTCTTCCTTGTGCAGTTCACGCTGTCCTGTGTCATGGGGTAAGGCCTGGGCTGCTGGGCTGGGAGCAGGGAAGGCACCTCCACCCCAGAAACTGGGAATTGTGCTGCCCTGGTGTTATTTGAAAACCATCACAAATCCCCAGTCCTGCTAGGGAGACCATTCCTGAGAGCTGTGGTGGGTGGGGATTATCTCCCACCCTGCTCCAGTGCAGGTTTAGCTGAAAAAGTGGGGGGAAAAAAGGATGGGAATGGATCCTGGACTCCTGGAGTGCTTTGGGTTGGGAGCCACCTTAGGCTCAGTCATTCCCTGGAGGGCAGGGACCCCTCCCAAGGCCAGGGTGGTGGGATGAGGGGTTCCCAAGGTGTTGTCCCTGATGTTGGCTCTTTCCCATAGGTTTATTTTGATGTATTCCACGGTTCTTTGCACTCAGTACAACTCAGCTCTTACAACTACAATAGTTGGCTGCATTAAGGTCAGTGGCATTCCCTGCTCCCAAAAAAGCCCCTCAGTTTTCCCTTGGGAATTGCATTAACCCCTCACGTTCCACCCCCTGTATTCCCTTTTCCATAAATCCCCATTTTCCATACATTCCTGTGTCTCAGGCTGTTTGTTGCTCCTGTCTTATTCCTTTGCAGAATATTTTAATAACCTATATTGGGATGTTTTTTGGAGGAGATTATATTTTTACATGGATGAACTTCATTGGTCTAAATATCAGGTAAGAGCAGTGGTTTATTTATGATTTGTAAGTGAAAACTGCAGTGAAACTGAAATGATAGGACTGATTTCATGGATTCCCCCCCCCCCAAAAAAAAAACCCCATGGATTTGGGGTTTTGTGCTGGGTCGTTTTGTGTTTGTGCTTGGGTTTTGTGGGATGTTCCCAAACTTGGTTTGTTTTAAAGCCAGGAGAATCCACAGGGCTATTTTAGCAGGAAAATTGAGTTTTCCCTGAGTTGTCAAGCAGAGTCACGGAATTAAGGCAACAAAAGAAGAATTTTGGGGATGATTTTACCTGCTATTTCTTATTATTATTCAGCTTTTGGAAAAGTCTCCTTTCTGGGCTGTGGTGTGGGAGCCACTCCTGTCCTTCAGCAGGATCCCTTTGGGGATGGAACAGATCTGGAGTGAAACAAAAACCAGATCTGCAATGAAACAAACCCCTGGGTTTAGGAGGAAGGCTGGGAATTCTGATGGAAATGGGTGCTGCCAGCAGCTCCTTGTGCCGCGGCTCTGGCTTTTCCCGGGCGCGTGCTTGACCCAGGAGCTGCTCCCCACGAGTCCCCTGAATCTCTTGCAGTATTGCTGGGAGCCTGGTGTACTCCTACATCACCTTCACCGAGGAGCAGATGAGCAAGGAGTCGGATGCTGGCAGCAAGATGGATATGAAAGGGAAGAGCTCGGTGTGAGCAGGGGAGGCTGTCTGGGAGCCGACCCTTGTGCTCGCCTGATGCGGGCAGAACGCGGGAGGGACCCGGGCGCCCTCCAGGATGCTCTTGATTTGCACAGCTGAGATTGTTGCCTTCACAAATCCTCGGGCAGACCTGTGCAGCCTGCACGGGGAAAGATGAGCCTAATTAAGCCTGATCAGAGGAATTAACGGGTTTCTAATCGAGCGGGGAGCTGGCAGTGGAGATGGGCACGGGCAGGGAGGGCTGGCAGAGCTGCTCCCAGGGCTGTGCCAGGGCTGCGTCTGCTCCCTGGGATCCCTGGATCTGCTCATCCCAGAGGGGTGGGAGGCTGGGGCTGGCTCCGTGCCCAGCCTGCTCCCTCGGGAATGTCCAGGGGGCTGGGACACACACACACAGCAGTTCCCTGGCAGCTGCTCCTGGGCCGGGCCAAGGCCTCCAGGGTGAATGTTCAGTGCCCTCTGGAGTTAATTTTTAGCTGTTTTTATTTTCTGTTTGTTTGGTCCATTACCCCACTTTCCAAGGTGCGTTTGGTACAGAACCAGTACAGGGTTCTGTCCTGGTTCTGTGCTGGTTCTGTGCTGGTTCCCAGTGTCCAGGTGCTGCTGGGGCCTCTCCCCCAGCTCCTGTCCCTTGCTGCAGCATTCCCAAATCCCAAATCCCTTTTTCCTCCCCCCCGTGTGCTCCGACTCCGCCGTGCCGAGGTCACAGCCAGGAGGGTGATTCTGCCAGAGGGGTTTTTATGATTTTCTGTTTGGTTTTGAATCTACTGGTTAGATTTGCAGTCCTAACAGGGAAGAATTTTTAAAGCTTATTTTGTCCACGCTGGGATCCTGCTGGATCCTAAACACTGGGAAAGCCAAGGATTCCTCTAACAGTATTTTCTATGCTATTAATTGACTTAAAGTTTTCTATAGAGAATCTATTTACAAAATGAGCATTTTAGTGATGAAAATCTGAATGTATGGCAGGCTGTGGATGTGAGGAATGAGAGCAGAAAGGATTTATGTGCCTCTGTATTTTTGTATTTGCTTCCAATAAACCAATGAACCAAAGCTGCTGCTGCCTTGTCCCTCTCTTCCCTGGCTGGAGAGGATGGGAATGCTGGGGGGGATAAATCATGGATTTAAGGGGCTCTTCACAGCCCCCAGTCCCAGCAAGGTGAGGGGGGATTCTGGGTTTCCAGCTGTGGATATTCCTTGAGAAGGGATTTGGGAAGCATTATGGGGAATGATGGAAACAGCTGGAAGTTGATCCAGAAAAATGGGTTTTGTTTCCGTGGGTTTCACTGCAGAGTAACAGAGTCACTGCTCTCCCAGCCTCCGAGAGGAAATATTCCACCCCTCTGGAGCAAAGAAAGTCAGGAATTTTGGATGCAGACAGTAAGTTTAAAAATATTTTAATAAGCTTTTCCAGAATTGCAGACAGGGAAGGGGAGTAAGAGGAGGGAATTTCTGACAGTGCAAAATACTGGGCAGAAAAAATGTATCAAACTAAACTGTAGGGTTTGTGTGTGGGGGGGATTTTATAGCACATTGAACCCTTTGGGAAGCCCAGGGATTTC
Source organism: Peucedramus taeniatus (assembly GCA_013400575.1). Lineage (NCBI taxonomy): Eukaryota > Metazoa > Chordata > Aves > Passeriformes > Fringillidae > Peucedramus > Peucedramus taeniatus. Next base: position 6,469 of record WBNO01030677.1, read on the forward strand.
CTGTTGGACTGGATTCCCAACTGTACTGGAGCCTTGGAAAATGAAAGCAAAGTTAGCAGAGTTCCAGGGTTTTCAATAGCTTTAGTAGTGCAATGACTTATCGAGTTACAGTGGCTGCAGTTTGAAACATGAACAAAGTATTGTATAAAACACCAGCATAAACAAAAGGTAAATTAGAATTAAATATTCTTAAAGTCTAGCTGAGCATTACATAGTGGATTATGGAATGTCAGGTCTCTTCTAAGTATCACAAAAAAAATAAAAATAAGGAAAGATAAAAAACAAAGCAACATTCCTGAAAATATACACAGTGCTGGATTTCACACATGAGCCTGAGACAATTAATCTGGAAACTTTCCTATGGGTTCTTGGGAAGCATTTCCAACTTGCAACCGAAAACAAAGAGCATCAAAATAAAACTGAAAAGAAGATTCTGCTCGTGGGGAACCGTCTTGGAGGTCCTGCTCATAACCAGAGGGGAGAGTTAACAGCAACCTGTGCCTCAGGCATTAATCACTGCATTCCTTAATTAACACAGGCCTTAATTAATGAACCTCACCCAGAGCCTCTCCAGGAGCAGGGCTGGCAGGCAGAGCTGATCATTCCCAGGGTCTGGGAGCAGCAGGTTCCTGCACCATAACCCATCCTCACCCCAAGGCTTGGCTCATTCCTGATCACACAGTCCAAGGAAAGTTCACTGGAGGAGAAACCAAATCAGCCCAAGCCCTTCTGAGTTGAAACATCCATTTCAAACCATTCAGTTCAACTGGAACCACAGAGAGCATAAACCTGCAGAGAAAATAACCAGTGAAGGATGAACAGCACACCTGTGAGGAGGAGGAGGAGGACACAGGGTTAGCAATGGTACAAAGGAACAATTATCCTGGATTTTAACAGAGCAGAAGTGGAGCTGGGCTGAAGAAAACAACCAAACAAAACCAAAGTGAATTGGGATTCCAAATGTTCCTGATTGCTGGATGTAAATCCTACACCCACAACTCTTCAGTGGTGCTGCTGGCAGGGTGAGCATCATCCTATTCCCATTTATTTATGAGGAATTTTTGGTTTTCACACTGAAATTAGTTCTCCCCAGCTCAATCTGAAATTCCTGCTCTCCCTTCTCCAGGTGAGCGTGTCCCTGTGCACAAGTACAAAATCCCAGGATTTTCTAGGTTGGAAAAGACCTTTGAGATCATCAGGTGCAACCTCTGTGTGCTGCTCAGGAATTCCAGCTGCATTTCCAGCCAGTCCTGCCCCTGCTGTGCTCCCTGGAACCTGGCAGGGCACAGACTGGAAATAAACCAGGGGGTGATGGAGCAGCTGAACCTGAAGAAGGTTCAGTAACTCGAGAATTTGGCTGCTGTGAGATTTCTCTGAGTTCCAAATAAAGGGAGAAAGAAAGCAAGGAAATGTGTGCAATGCAAGCAGCATGCTTAACAAAAACTGAAACATCATTATTTGCCATAAAACAAGAAAACATGAAAACATGTTTCCAAAATCAAATGCCTCCTAACCATTCTTATGTTAATTATTTACCAGTTTCTGGGAAGAAAATTAACATGTTGGTGATTAATTTTTAACTCCATTGGTTTGGTTTGGTTTGGTTTGGTTTGGTTTAGGTTTTTTTTTGTTGGGTTTTTTTTTTTAGAAAAGACTTCAGCAAAATAAAAGGAAGCTGACATTAGACTCAGGGTATCAACTCTCTCATAAAAGTTTACCAACTGTACAAGGTAAGAAAATTATACAAGCTTTTGTTTTAAGAAAGGACAGTTCAATCAAGACATAAGTACTGTAAAAATCTTTCAAAGGCTACAAAGAAATCTGGAAAAATACAGAATGTATTTCTTTAGCCCAGATAAAGAATATGGAAAGACATCATTGATGTCAACAATTTTACATAGACAAACCTGACCTGGTTTATTTATTTACCTTTTAAAACTTCTATATATAAAAATAGTTGTGCTCATAACTTTCAGGATTCATGAGGGTTCCTTAGTGATGGGATGACATTTTCCTCTCTCCAGCAGGAGTGGAAGTCTCTGTGCCTGCTCTGTCTTGGCTTTTCCTGTTTTATTTTAACTTCCTGCAAAGCCCCAAATGCTTTGTTCACTTGTACACTGATTAAATGCTGTTTTATACATTAAATGCTGTATTAACACATTCTTTAATGCATTAGGCTGGGAATATTTTTGCAGCAACTCACTGCTTTGTTCCTTAAATATTTAAGAGCCTTTTATCCCAGAACTGCAGCTGCCAGCTCTGAGGAATTCAATATTCTCCTGCTGCTTTTCAGCACTGAAGAAAACCAAATCATCGGATCTTTAGAGCCAACTAGAAGGTCTCAGGAAACGAAAAAAAAATCTCAGATTGTTTATGGAACTGGACTTTGGAAGGTAACCCATCAACCCTGAAAATTTTAGACACCCAAAATATACTCCAAGGAATAAAATCAGCTCCCAGCACTCAGTCATCCAAAGTTTCCAGCTCCTCCAGCTTCCCGTGGGAGTTGGTTTCCTGGAAGAACTCAGAAGCACCCGGGCTCTCCTTCCCATTGCTGTTGATTCTTCTTCTTTTCAGAGGTCTCTCACTCTTTTCTTCCAGCTCAGGCTCGTTCCTCGAGGCTGAGTGAGCAAGTTTGGGGTCACTGCAGAGGTTTTCGGGTTCGTAGCCGTTTGTGTCCAGCTCTGTGTGAGGTGTTTTCTTCCCACTGCAAGGTCCATTGGCGTGCAGTGCCTCCAGCTTGGCCTCCTCCTTCCCTGGCACCTCCCCGGGGCCGTTGGCAGAGACACCTGGGTTGGAGAGAAGCCCCATCAGCAAAGCTCAGCAGCAGCACAACAGCCTGGGCTGCCTCAGGAGAGCAGAGCTTGAACTCAAAATTCATTAAAAATCCAGTGTATTTCTCCTTGTCCTCACACTGTGATTGATGTGCATGCAAATGACACAGGGAGTTCATGGAAGTCCTTAAAGGAACAGAGAATGTCCTGGAATGGCAGGATCCAGGGGGGCTCTCCTGATCTGGGCACTCTGTGCAGCTTCCAGGTGATTTCCAGGCTCTGAGTGAGCCCCCAGCTCCTCCCTGGCTCCTCTCCCATTCCCAGCTCCCTTCCCAGCCCTCAGGAACAGCTCCTGAGGAGCAGCAGGAGCCCCCAGAGCCCAGCTCCCAGCTCAGGGGCTCAGTGCCCTGCTCAGGACTCCCCAGCACTGCAACTCCACCTCTGCATGGCACGGGGCACAGAACTCACAAATCTCAGTGAACAGGAAATTCCAGGGGGGATTTATCGTCAAGACAAGGCCCCTGCCTAAATGCAAACATGGAGGGGCTTTTAAAAACCAGTTTTAACTTGAAGTAGGCTGTTTGTCTCTGGGGGATGCTCAGCTGGAGAAGAGGAGGCTTTGGGAGAGCTCAGAGCCATTTCCAGGGCCTAAAGGGGACAAGGAGGGCCAGGACACAGGGAACGGTACTGAACTGGTAGAAGGCCAGGGATAGATGGGACACTGGGAAAGAGGAACAGAACGCCCCGTGAGGGCGGGGAGGGGCTGGGATCCCGGCAGGGCCCGAGGCTGGCTCGCAGCAGGCTGGGGCTCTGTGCCGGGGCAGGCGGGGCCCTCACCGTTGTGGGCGCTGCCCGAGGTGCTCTCCTCCCTCTCGGACTGGCTGGCGCTGCTGTTGGAGGCCGTGGGCGGCGGCGACGGGGCCCGGCTGGAGGCGGCGCTCTCGCTCTCGTCCAGGAGGCGGTCCATGTAATCCCTGCGGGACAGACAGACAGACACACAGAGCTGGGACAGGATCCATGTAATCCCTGCGGGACAGACAGACAGACACACAGAGCTGGGACAGGATCCATGTAATCCCTGCGGGACAGACAGACAGACAGAGCTGGGACAGGATCCATGTAATCCCTGCGGGACAGACAGACAGACACACAGAGCTGGGACAGGATCCATGTAATCCCTGCGGGACAGACAGACAGACAGACAGAGCTGGGACAGGATCCATGTAATCCCTGCGGGACGGACAGACAGACAGACAGAGCTGGGACAGGATCCATGGAATCCCTGCCGGACAGACAGACACACAGAGCTGGGACAGGATCCATGGAATCCCTGCGGGACAGACAGACAGAGCTGGGACAGGATCCATGGAATCCCTGCAGGACACACAGACACTCCTGCACACACTGCAGCTGTGGAAAGGCTTTCCACTGATAGCGGGCAGGGGTGGATGGGATTTGGGATGGAATTCCCAGAGCAGCTGCCCCTGGATCCCTGGCAGTGCCCACGGCCAGGTGGACAGGGCTGGGAGCAGCCTGGCACAGTGGGAGGTGTCCTCTGTCCTCTGTCCCCCATCCCTGCTTTACGTTCCCTCCCAACCCAAACCACTCCATGATTCCAAACCCTTTATGTCTGGCCTGTGCTTCCAAGGTGTTCCCTTCAGGCCCTAAACCCTTGGAGTTTGCTGAGCCACCAATACCAAACCATTCCAGTAAAGAGAAATCCCATTTGTGCACAGAAACCCCAAAGGGGTCAAGGTAAAACCGAGTGAAAAGCCCCAGAGTCCAAGAGATTCCCATCTGTGCCATTGATTCCAGAGCTCCAGTTTGGGGCAGGAATGGAAGATGGGAACAAAGGGAGCTGGTGGATGAAACCCTTGGATGTGGTGGGAAGGCTGGAATAACTCCAGAAACTTCTCTTGACACGTAATTATGCTGGAATTCCATCCTGAATTCCCTGAATTTATCTGCAAAATCATTCAAGAACAGACAAGTCCAGTCCTTAATGACACTGCTGCTGCACCCCAACAGCAGGAAGAGACCAAAAATGTCTAATTTGGGGAAAAATGGAAAATAGGGGAAATGGAAAATAGGGGGGGAAGGAAAATAGGGGAAAAATAGAAAATAGGGGAAATGGAAAATTGGGGGAAATGGAAAATAGGGGGGGGGAAGGAAAATAGAGGAAAAATAGAAAATGGGGGAAATGGAAAATAGGAGAAAATGGAAAATAGGAAGGAAACAGGAGAAAAACAGAAAAGAGGAAAAAAAGGAAAATAGGGGGAAATGGAAAACAAGGGGAATTGGAAAATAGGGGAAATGGAAAATATGGAAGATAGGGGGAAATGGAAAATAGGGGAAAAACGGATAATAGGGGGGGAAATGGCTAATAGGGGGAAAAATGGAAAATAGGGGGGAAAAAACCCACCAAGAGATGGAAGGAAAGGGGGAGCCAGGCATTCCCTGCCAGGTAAGAAATTCTCTGTAATGCCCACAAAGTCCCTGATGGCAACTCTGGGTGCCCCAGAGCCATGAAATGTTTGGAGAAACAATAATATTCCAAAGAAGGATCAAGAGAGGAGCCAGGAAGAAATGAGGAATGAAAATAATAGTAAAAAAGCTTGGCAGGAGGCAGTGGAAAGAGTGGGACAGGCAGTTCAGAGCTTTGGAATGAAGGGCAGCAGAACAAGCTGGGAGTGCAGCTCTGCTCACACATTCCCTCTCTCCCCAGCAAGGATGGGAATGGGAAAGGAGCTCTGGAGAGCCCAAAATCCCCTGGGATTGGGTGTTGTGCTGGCCAGAATGATGGACAAACAATGCACCACAAGTTCCATCCACCTGGAACTTGGGATTCAGGCTTTTGTAGAAAATATATTTAATTAAAACAAGCATTTAAAAGAAAAAACTGTTAACATTTAAAAAGTACACCAATCAAATTCTAACAAAATTCAAATTGCTCCTCAGTGCAAAGTGTTGGCTTTACCCCAAATAAATGTATTTTACACATTATTTATACACACTTCTGATATTTTTTTACACTTTGGCTGCTTTCCTGCTGCACATTAGGCTCTGAATCCCTGATTTTTCAGCCGAGAGCAAGATAAAAGAAAGATTTAACCCCAAAAAGGTGAAATCAGGCACATCTTACGTGACCCCAGGGTGCAGGTTGTATTTTTTCTTCCCAAAGCGGGTCTGCTGAGCGAAGAAATCGTAGCGTTCCGACTTTTTCCACATGTAATAAAAAGCCACACATTCCCCCACGGAGCGGGTCCGCACCTGCCAGCAGAGCCAAGCAAGCCTGGGTCAGCTCCAAGGCATTTCTGGTCCCAAAGAAAACCAGCATTTCTGGCAAAAAGTGTGAAATTCCAAGCTGAAGATGCTTGGGAGAGTGGAAATTCTTGGTGTGAAATATTAAAATGGAGAGGGAAGTTGAGGGGGTTTGTAAAAATATTGGAGATCTTATGGAAGGAAGGAAATTTCCGAATTCCAAGGGTGGGCAGAGTCAGGCTGCAGGGAAGCAGCTCTTCCCACAGGATTTTTGCAGGATTTCTGCACTTCCAGTTACAAATTCTGGGCTTTGAGAAACCAGTCTGGATGTAGATATTGGGAAAAAATTGAGGAGGAAAAAATTCCTCCCTGGATCCACCCCTGGAAGGGTCCAAGGCCAGGTTGGAGCAAGCTGGGATAGTGGAAGTCCATGGGATCTTTAAAGTCCCTTCCAACCCAAACCATTCCAGGATTCTGTGATTCAACAGCAAAAATTAAACAATTTTGTCCATCTCTTTATGAAGGACACATTTTATTCATAATTGCTTTGTTTTAAAATGTAAAAAGTGAGAATTGCACTTAAAATTTACCTTATTTGCCTGAATCACGTGGAAATCCTTGCCATAGACTTTCAGCCCTTGTTCAAAGTTCCTGCACTCCTCTTCTGTCCAAACAGATAATTCTTCTATAGGAAAATCAAAAATAAAAAGCAATAAAAAATAGTTTAAAGGGCCACTAAAAGCCAACTGAAGTGACAGAAGAGATCTGGGTCCTTTCTCCAGCTGCTGATTCCACAGTTACCAGCCCCAGGAATTTCACCTTTTGGTATAAAAGTGGGGATTCTCCCTGTGAAGGACAAGACTGGGAAATGGGAGGAGCTGTTTTGTAGGGACTGCTATCAATGAAACCTGATGTGGCCTCATTGATCCTTCAGGTCACCAGTAAATCAAATAGTGGGAGAGCAGAATAATCCCATTCCTTGGATCTTTCCTGCCCTGTGAGGTGCCCAGGGAGCTCGGGACAGGGCTGGAAGCAGCACCAACAGATCAAGGAGTGGGACAACAACTCCTGAGCTCCCCCAGTTTGCTGTGCCTGACTGCAGGGATCAACACCAGCACAGGAAATGCTCAAGGCTCCCACAGCACCTTTAAGAACTGGGGTTTAATGTTATGTTTTGTAAATAAAAGGTTTATTTTCTCCTTTATTGAGAATTAATTAATTTTATGTATTTGGGTTTTAAATGCTACACTCTGTTAAATAAAAAATTAATTTTCTCCTTTATTTAGAATTAATTCATTTTATGCAGCAGGGTTTGTAACCTTATACTTCATAAAATAAAAGGTTCATTTGCTCCTTTATTGAAAATTATTCCATTTTCTGTATCAGGGTTTTTAATATTATATTTTGTAAAGTAAAAGGTTAATTTGCTCCTTTATTGAGAATTATTTCCTTTTACATATCAGGGTTTTTAATGCTACACTCTTTTTAATAAAAAAATAATTTGCTCCTTTATTTAAAGTTAATTTATTTCATGTGGCAGGGTTTGTAATGTAATATTGTGTAAAATAAAAGGTTTATTTTCTCCTTTATTGAGAATTATTTCATTTTATCTATTAGGGTTTTTAATGCCATGCTCTGTAAAATAAAAAATTAATTTTCTCCTTTATTTAAAATTGATTTATGTTTCAGGGTTTTAAATATTGTATTTTGTAAAATAAAAGGTTAATTTGCTCCTTTATTTAGAATTAATTCATTTTATGTAGCAAGGTCTGTAACGTTATACTTTGTAAAATAAAAGGTTTATTTTCTCCTTTATTGAGAATTATTTCATTTTACATATCAGGGGTTTTAATGCTACACTCTGTAAAATAAAAAATTAATTTTCTCCCTTATTTAGAATTAATTCATTTTACGTATCAGGGTTTTTAATGTGACACTGTAAAATAAAAAATTAATTTTCTCCTTTATTTAAAATGAATTCATTTTATGTATCAGGGTTTTTAATGTTATTTTTTGTAAAATAAAAGTTTTATTTGCTGCTTTATTTAGAATTATTTCATGCCTCATGTTTGTAGCATTCACTTTGATGACTGAAAGGTCTAGAAGAGCACAATAAAATACCTAAAAAATGCCCAGCTGAGTTGTTAAGAAGCAATTTTCAATGTGAAGTTGCTGCTGAAGTCCCAGATATTTGTATCAAATATGGCCAGGAAGGCAATTTCCACACCTGCTAATTCCATTCTCCCACAGAACAATGAGAGATTCACTGAGGCTGCACTGAAATGAAGCTTAAACCAACCTTCTGAGCCTGCTGACAGCAAATCTGAGAAACCAAATGGAAGTTTAGGATGCAAACTCCTTTTCAGGGCACGCTCACCTCTGGCTGCTTTGACGTTGAACCTCAGCCTTCGCAAGGATTCCTCCGTGTCAAAGTTGCACTTCACCAGCTCATAGAGTGCCTGAGAGAGGAAAATGCACATTCACCACTCCAGAACCACCCAGACCCTGCTGTGCCACAGCAGCACGCCCAGAAAATCACTGAGACCTCTTCAGATTAAAAATAAACCCCTGGAATGGAGGCAGTGTAATTTAAGATGTATTTACTGTGTTTAAATTTCCAAATCTCTATTTACAGAACCAAGAAAATACCCAGGCAGAGCAATGCAACTTTTCCATCCATTACACACATTTGTAAAATTGATGGAGGGATGTTTTTGAAAGCTTTTTCATCCACTACACACATTTGTAAAACTGATGTGTGGGGGTTTTTTTGGGTATGAAGGAAAAATTAAGTGTGCATTCATAGAGAATTTCATCATGGAAAAATTCTGTACCTGAGAGAATTAGTTAATACATATATATATATATATAT
>WBNO01030678.1:305-35978 GCA_013400575.1 Peucedramus taeniatus
ATCAGAAGAAAACAACTTCAATTACCCCTCACTTTGTCTTTATGAAATACAGACAGACAGGCATTCTGTGATGTAGCATACACTCCTGTACTATGATCCAACAAACTGCAATTCCCTTTTTGACTGTGGGTCTGTGGCACACTCAAACCTGAGCAGTCCTAAGTAACTGGGATCTCAATAGAAAGCTGGACAGTATCTGAATGAATGGAAAGCTCTGAAACTGTCAGGAGATGCTCCTTTTATTGCACCAGATGCAAATAGGACTTAAATATACACTGATTTCAATTCAGGTGTAGAATTTAAAGTAATGAATTCAAATGTATAGGAAGAGTGTGAAAAGAAACATGTTTTCAGCATTCTTGCACTTTGGTTTTCCTTATCTTTCTTTCTTTTTTCCCCTCTTTCCTTTTCTGCTTCTGTATGCTCCCTTTCTAAACTATCTGTATTTATAATATATCAGAATCCTCTGTTTTAAAACAAATACATCTTTAGAACTAGAAGAACCTATTACATAAATGTGACACAAAGACTGATCAGGTCAGTAGTAGTGTGGTCCAGATCCATGAGACACAGTCAGGTCATCTAGCCAAGTGAAATAAAATATACAGTTCCAGCTACTATTTGAATCTAACACCCACACAAAATAAAAACTGTAAATCTGTATCTTGCCTCATGAATGAACTTTCTGTTAGCAGCTTACTTGATAAAAATATATGCATGTTATTTTTAATACTATACTAAAAGAAGGCAAGAAAACAGTGATGTTACAGATTTAAAGTAATTTTAAAAGTATGGGAATATATTAATGAAAATATTTCAGAGTTTGGACAGCTGGAGGTTGTTATGGACCAATTCAGCTGGGATGGAACTCCTACCTTCTAATACAAGCCATTCGTTTATCACCTCTCTTAACAAGGAGGACAACTTTCCATCTGTGGAAGGCCCCTGGAGCACTAGAGTTTGTCAGTTCTTCACGCCATCTTTTAGGTGCAGATTTCATCTGAGGTGAATAATGGGTGTCTCTTTCAATTTCATATCCCCATTCATAGGTTGTTTCATCAAGCCATTTGCCACTTTCAGCACTATTAATTATGTACTCCTTAGTTAGTACCCACTTTCCTAAAAAGAAAATGAACTGTAAACCACAAAAGATTTTTTTGTGGAGACAAATGGTAATCAACTGAAGAACTAATATAAAATTAACTTAAACCTTTCTTGTGCAAATAAAAGATGAAATTATAAGTGCTATTTAAAAAACTTCTTCCTATTAGAAGAGTCCTCCACTTCAGACTCCAGAATCAGAAATCTCACAATGCCACTGAAAATGATCGCTTTGTTTTCTTTTAATGATTAAGTATCTTTTTACCCTTCCTAGATAAAATACTTGTCTATCTCGTCAAAAATATCAAATATATTTTCTCAGCTACCCAGATTTTGGTCTTAGGACTTTCACAGAACCTTGGTAAGTTCCTTTATTTTTAATACCATTTGACACTTCCACAAATGCACTAAAATGAAGAAATATTTTACTACCTCTGATTTTAAAGAATAACTCGACATTTAACATGTAAGGTCTTTCTCTTATATATTCTTAATATTACTTGCACTGGTAGTGTAGTGAATATCAATATTTGGGGGACACAGTTTTAGACTTTTTTCTTTCCCCTTTCTTCTTTTCACATCCTTTTCTCTCATCCCCTGGCTCCACCTCCTCCTCCATCTTCCACATGTATGTTTTTGATATAGTATGTAATGATCTTCCCCTTTTCTCTGTCTCTCTCTTTTCTTACAGGTTCAGGTCAAGAGCAGTGGTTACTACCCTGCTCCTGTATTGAAACACTACCTACAGAAGACACTAAGAGAAATTGACTTGAATTGTGTGAACCTAATTGGTTTCACAGAACAGCAGAGTTGACTGGTAAAATGTCTCAGTGCAGGAGCACAGATGGGAGTTCTACAAAACCTAGCATAGGTACCACTGGATTTATGACTGGAAAAGGTATGCTGTGCATGACCTGGATGTAAAAACCACTTTCATATGAAGTCTCCATCCCAAAACTTCTGTCAGCTAGGAAATACATGACAAGTGGTATCCTTGACAGTATTTCTGCTGAACTCTACGGAGCTCTAAATGTGTTTAAACATGCTCTTTCTTCACTACCTGGAAAACAACATAGTAGGAATGAATACACTGTCTCTGCCATAACAAGTAAGAGCAATGACTATGCAAAATTAGCACCTCTTCTGGATTAAGAAGTATTAGATGGTATTGGGGAAGATTTGCATGTATAGAAGCATGACAGAGTTTTGCATTACCGTGAGGAAACTATATGTAACACTTCCACTTGGTTCAAGAAAACATCTTCAAATTTTAAACTCCAAAAAGTAAGAAAACATTAACTCAAAGGTTTAAAATTGCTAAAATGAAGTGCTATGGCAGAAACCTAGATGCATTTTAATATTTTTTCCCCTCTTGGAAACTTCTGGTCCATTTCATTTTTGGTAAGATTGCAATCAGAATTTTATTTTAGTATGAAGAAAAATACATACATACATACATACATACATACATACATACATACATATATGGAAATCAAGGAACTTACATATATCTTTAAACCCAAATGTATGTTTAGTCATTTGTCTATTATCTCTTAATTTAGGATTATCCACCCTAACAATTGCTTTTACACTTTAGAGTAATATGATATAGAGAAAATAAATATCATGCTTAAAAACGTTATTGTGATATCTCATAACTACAAGATATTCAAACCACATCACATAATTCTGACTGGTGATCAGTCTATTAAGAAATCTTAAAATATGTAATTTTCATTCTATAAGCATTTTAGTTGTTTATGTATGGGATTTCAGCATCAGACCCTAGTTAAAGAGGAGAGAGCATAAGTTTGTGTCAGAATGGCAACAGCCTCGAATTTTCTCTTGCTGCATAAACAGGAACTTACATTGACCTTTACCAGTGAATGTTCCATGTGAATTTTTCCTCAAAAATCCATGCTGACTACAGGTGTTCATACTCCCTCTGCCCTCTTTTAAGCATCCAAATAATTTGAGTATGACTTCATTATCTAATGAATAACAAAGTTTTCTGTTTGGCAACAGATGCAGCTCCAACAAAGGGAAAGAGCAGGAATATCATTTAGGGGAAAAAATCCAAACAAAAAAAGTAGACTTCACTTCATCATAACTTCAACATAATACTATCTTAAAAATCAAGGTTAATGGAACAAGAAGAATGAAGGTTTGTAAGACAGTTCATTCACAAAATGAAAACAGATAACTAAAACCCTTTTAAGGGTCCTTTCAAGAGTTAGGCTGTGATGCTATGAAATTAAACAGCAAATCTTTTACTCACCAGCAGCGCAGGCAGCTAAGACCTTTTCACTCTTGCACAGCTTTTTTGCTACAAGATGTGTACAATTTCTGTATTTCTAATAAAACAAAATAATACACTTGTATCACTGGAAACATTTAAATTCTTTGTCTATTTATACATAACTAACGTACTGCATAGTCCTTTCTTCTAAGACTTGCATTTTTACTTCCAGTTCTAATTCTCTTTGATGTATTGTAACGAACAATACCTTACTCTCTACAAAAACACAGTTCAGCTTGAACAGGCATTTGACCAGCGCCTTCTTCTCTTGTTTTTTAAATCCAGTTATTTGTATTATCCTTTCCTGGCTGCCACTTGCCATCTGTTGAAAGAAGAACGAAAAGGAAACATTAACACACAACATACACACCATGGGAAGTTACTTGCAAGGCCTGACTAGTATTTGCTACCTCTTTACCAATAAAATAGGAAAACACACCAAAAGGAATGAATGCTGCACACCACATTTTAAGCTCTCAATGCCCGCCTCAGCAAAGACAACAGACAGGCGGTAACGGAGTAGCCTGAGACCCCCAAACTGCAGCCTGCAGTGGGCCGAGACCCCCAAGTCTGGCATCTTGGCTCTATCCCCAATTGCCCGGAGGTTCAGTCCTTCGAACCCCTGCTCCGCTGTCGGAAGTGCGGAGCAGCCTCCCATCTCCCCGCGGGCGGAACCCCGCCGCCCTCGGCACAGGGACACGCCACCGAGGTGCGGCAGGCTGGCGGCGGTCCCGGTCAGGAGGTGACGAGCGAGGGCCTCTGGCTGCGGCGGGGAGCCCTCCAGCGCTCACGTACGGAGGCCGCGGGAGCTGGCGCTGTGCCGGCGCTGACGCTGCCTCGGTCCGGTCCGGTCCGGCCCGCTCCGTCTCGGTGCTCGCCAGACGACGCAGCCCGGCGACTTTCCGCCTTCTCACGCCCCGCCCCCGGATGTGGCGGAGTGGCCGTTCCGGGACGTTATTACTGACGCTCTGCGGTCGCCGAGGCCGGCGGCGCGAGGCCGCAGGGGGATCCCGGCCGGGTAAGTGGCCCCGTTGGGGCTGTACTTCCCCGCAGCTTACCATGTGCCTGGGCGTTGGCGCCGAGCGGGACAAGGCTGGGCTCCGCTGCGGCCACCCGCGGAGCAGCTGCGTTCCCCGTGGCCGCCTTCTCTCCTGTGCGGCACGGCAGGCCGCTGCGCAGTCCCCCAGCTCCCAGGGGTCCGAGGCGCTGCTAGGCGGGAAGACGGCGCCGAAATCCGTCTGAGGCGGTCCCGGCGGGGCGGCGTCCAGGCCCGGCTTCAGCGGGGAGCGGGAAGGAGGGTCTTCCGTCAGACGGAGAGGAGGGGGTCTCCTCAAGGCACAGGCAGGCGGGGGCGGGCTGGGAAACGCGCTGACGCTCCTCCGGAGTGTGGAAATCACCGTCGCTGTTGCTCGGCTGAACTAAATTTGTGGAAGGCGGTCTGGCAGGGGGGTTTGACGGTCTGTATACAAGCTGAATTGTGTTACCTCTGGAACAGGCCTTCTGTAAGAATCAGGAAAGTTACCAGGGATTTCTGACCCTCAGAACCATTTTCTCAGTATCTTTGATAAACTTTTCAAAGTTTCAAAGCCACATGATGCATAGCCTTCGTAGGGCAGGTGACAAGGTAGTGCTACCGCCAGATAATCAAGCCACATATTTTTGGGAAGGGTTTTCTGCCCTGTTGATGAAGGAAAGGCATTCCTGCCTTAGTGATCAAGTTGTTAAAACGTTTTTGTAATGAGAGTCAAGGCTTGATTTTTTTTCATTTACAAAGCAGTATGCTGAGATCAAAATAATATTCATCTTGTGCCTCAGGCACTCAGTGTAGAATTCAGAAATGTAGAAATGCCAAGACTTGCTGTTCGTGAAACTTTTTTTCAGTGTCCCACCCTTTATTTTGGTCCCTTCTGTATTTGAGAGATGACTTTTGACTATTTCTCTCTCATGTAATGCACTGAACATATATTGCACAAGAAATCTTTTGATGCTTCCTAGCAAATAGAAGTAGCTTTGTAGAACACTTTTATTCGGTTTTTCTACAGTTTGAGAGTAGAATGCATGCACTCAAAAAAAAATAGTTGAAATACCTTTTTAAAGAACTGAATTGTGGTCAAGTCACCCTGTCTCATTAAATTATTTCAGATACTCTTTCATATTTAAGACCTGTAAATTGAGATATGTACAACAAAACTCATGAGTGCTGTTTTTGTCACTGCAGTTTAGATCAATAGAAGCAATGCTTTGAGCTCACCACTGCTATAAAACATAAGTATCCCTCAAAAACCAAAACCACATAGGTGCAGACATCTAAAATTTGACAGGAGATTGGACACTTAATTTAAATCTGAGTTTCCCAGAATATCAAAACAGAAAAACAGTTCTTCCATGCCACAGATGACTCTTGTCTTGCTGTTTAAAAAGTATTATGGTACCCTTAATGCTTACTGAAGCTTTTCCTGTCTTTAATTTCCTTAACATTGCAGTTATATTTTTGTATGTAAGCACAAAGAAATAACCATCAACAATCTTTGTCACTACTCTTTTTGCAAAAAAGACAGTGAAAAAAATCTTAAATATTTAGAGTTAATATTCAGACTACAGTTACTGCTTGCACTTCTCTATTGACAATAAAGATTAGTTGCATTTTCTATTTTGTACCTGTTGCACCTTTATACTTTTACCATTGATTTGTCAGGACAGTAAAGGTATTGATTTTAATTCTTGTAAACTCTTTCTTAAACTTTTACTTTATTTTAAACAGTTTAATTCTTAATAACTAGGACTAGCTAGTATTCATTACTTAACTGATAACTAACAGCAGTTTTATGTCACAGGACTGTTAACAGGCTGGAGAGGTCTTCAGCTTATGATACTGTAAATTAACTCCCAGTGAACAAAGCTGTGAAGCTGTGTCAGGGAAGAATTAGGTTGGATTCAGGCTCTTCACCCAGGGGGTGGCTGGGCACTGGAACAGGCTTCCCAGGGAAGTGGTCACAGCCCCAGGCCTGCCAGAATTCAAGAAGTTTGGACAACGCTCTCAAGCGCATGGTGTGACTCTTGGGGTGTCATGTGCTGGCCCTGGAGTTTTACTTCGATGTTGCTTGTGATCCCTTCCACTGAGGATATTCCTGATTCAAGCATTCATACTTAATATAATGTCCATTTGTTACCCTTAAGAATTAACTTTTTTTCTCCTGTGGCTCTGGCACATAAAATAGTGTGGAATCAAAATAACTGAGATCTCAAATATTTCACATCTATTTTTTCTTTGAAATACATTGTTACCAAAATGTAGCTTTAAGAAATTAAGTTTTTTTAAGCATTATTTCAGTTATGACTGCTAAGTTTGAAATTCACTTATGTCCTGATTCTATGATTTGGTTAAGTAAAAGTCTAAAATTTTTTCTTCCTTTCCATCCTTGTTGTGATCTTCTTATGGTAGCTAAGTGTCTCTTATGTCTCATAGGTCTCATAGGGAGCAGGCTTTTAAACTGATGTATTTTTAAGTTCATCTAGTTTCCTTTAATGTATTTGTCAAATATATGATTCAGTTGCTCAGTATTATAAATTATGTTTTAACAGTTTGTCTCTGGATTTTAAATAGTATCTACTTTTACACATTCTCTTCTACAGTACTTGTGACATGGTTTATAAAATGTAGGAAGTGATTTTTCATACTACACACATGATATTTGACTTACAAAACTTCTAATTACATTTTAAGGACTATCAGGAATGGCTGTACAGCTCTCGTGTCCAGTTCATTAAGAAGCCAAGATCAGAAAAAGAAATACTCCTTTTCTTCTATCACAGAAAGATTTTATTTACAGTATATCAGGTGTCCATCTCTCTCAGACCTCCCTTATTAATTTTATTACCCGGAGAGAAAAAGAAGAGAGTTTTCATTTTCATTACACTGTTCTGGCTTTCTGCCTTATACTTTTTATTTCCTTTATGTTTTATGCATATTTATATTACCACCATGTCTTCTGCCTTGAAATTTCACTTCTTACATTTCCCAGTAAGAGGTATTTTACTTCACACAGTTATCTTCCTTCAGGCCTTATTGGTACTGCTGCTTTCTATGTTATCACTGTTGATCCTTGTCAGTAAATTTCAGTCTGTTTCTCAAAACTTCTGCCACTTTGTCCTTAACTTTGCAAGTTAGGGTTTTTTGTTTTGTTTGTTTGTTTTTGGTTTTTTAAAATTTTTTTTCAACCTTTTTTTATGTGTACTATTTGTCCCTCATAAGCATTTTGACTTCCTGTGTTGAAAATTTTATGTAATTACTTGCACATTTTGATGTGATAAAGTCCATGCAAAAGCATCTTTCCATTGTGAAGTATAATCTGACAGATTTTTTTATTAGTGGAATATATTTTGCAGTATGTGCTTAAAATACTTGCCATCATACAAACAAAATTATCAGGATTTATTTTTTTAATTAAAATTACTGATTGAGGAAAATTATTCATTGGAGCTTTTTTCTTCTGTCTAAACATAACATGTATATTTTTTAAATTAAACTCGCAATGCAGTAGGCAAACATTTAGTAATCACAGCTTTGTAAAAAAAACTAATTCTGAAACTCCACTGAAAAATCAGTCATAAAATCTAAAGCAGTATGAAGTGTCTCCACACTGCCTTCATGTGGATAAAAATCTAACTTTATGCCACTTAAAGTCCATTTCTTCTTTAGTATGAAACACTGTCTCTGGCTTCTTGAAACTGAAGGAATTTAAATTTTCTTCTGTAGTGATAAGGGATTAGAAGGATTAGAAATAATACAGTACAAATCCGCAGAAGCTATGGGACCTTCTTAGTAGTAATCATCTTTCTATAAACATTCCTATAGTTTCTCTCATGAGCTAATGAATATAGGAAAGGCAGAACAAACATTGTGAAAGTTCCTGCTTTTCTTCAAGCTGTACTGACTATAATAAACTCACTGTTATCATAACTTAATACTTACTTTTAAAAACATATTCATGTTCTTCTCAGGATGTATCTTTTGTGTTTCTTTCATGTAACCATTTTTGTTCCAAAGAACATTTATTTTATGGCTATTATAAGCTCAGCCCATCTTCCCATCTTCTCATCTCTTTGCATTCATCTGCCTTTCTGCCAGCTCACTTTCTGTTAATGTATGTCATTGAATCAATGTTGATGGACAAACGTAGAGAGCAAAGAACAGTGTTCAACAGCTTGTCCTACCACATAAAGTTCAAGTTTCTTGTCATTGTCTGATATGAGTTAATCTATTGCTGCTTCTTAGACCTTCTTAATCATATTATTGCTCTTCTGCCCTGTCCTAAATGCGCTATATACCTGTCTGGAATAATTAAGTGACCTAGTTTCCCTGGTGACCTTCTAATAATATTATTTCCTACATAGGAGATCACTCTGATGTGATCAGCAATTTTTTCATTCAAAGTCCTTTCACCTTCTTTTCCTCTTTTTTTTTTTGAGAATGCCCATAAGCTGACTGACATTGTGTTTTTTGATTATATGGGTTTTGGGGTGTAAAATGCATTTTATTTTTCTTTTGGTATTTTGTTCTTCTTTATGTAACTGCATTTAAAATGGTAAATGTAGGTAATGCTAGAAGATATTGTAAATTTTTGCTAATAATTGAATGTTGTTAAGTACGATCTGTATATACTATGAATATTCCAGAGTGGTTTATTCTCTGCAATAACACATCTCTCCCCCCAGTTTTATTTCTGGTTAGGCAACTGCCAACAGCATGCCCAGAATGCAGATAAACATTAATTCATAAACCCTGGGTCGCAGACTTTAGAAAATCAAGTTAGATGTGATATAGTCAGTGGGGTAATGTGTTACTTGTACACTTTCTACATTTTCTGCAGTTCACGGTACTTGAGGTCAGTATAGAGGGAAAAAGTAGAGATGATTGTGGATGGAAGGACAAAAATACCGAAAAGGAGTTAGGAGAAAGTATGGCATAAATTATTATAGGGCAGATAATGAAGGTGCAACAAGAGCAAGAAAAATTCAAAATACCTTACAGAATGTTACAACTCTGTTTTTTTATTAATATGTAACTGGAATATAAGATTACAGCATATGGGTATCGGACATCGATTTGCCACTTAAGGTGAGATTCACAGAATGGGATGGATTAGAAAAGACCTTAAAGGTCATCTAGTTTCAACCCACTACAAGCTCCCTTTTAAGTACTGGAAGACTTATATATAAGGTTTTTCCAGGGCATTCTCATCTTCACTCTCAACAGCCCCAACTCTCTCAGCCTGTCTTCATAGCAGAGACACTGTGATCATCTTTGTCACCTTCCTCTGGACTTGTTCAAGCAGGTCCATGCCCTTCTAATATCAGGGGTCGCAGAGCTGGATGCAGTGTTCCAGGTAGGGTCTCACCAGGGCTGAGTAGAAGTTTGAACGGTTAACAGAGGATCATAGAGGTTCTTTGTAACTGTTTATTTGTCCCTTAAGGTGGAAAAACTGTTATCAGCAGATCTTGCAGATCTTGCTTGCTCATCTGTAGATAACTCTTCCCATGTTTTGGTGGTGCAAAGCTTAAACACAGATGACTGTTCCATATACATATAAAGATAATATGGCATGAGAAGGAACAAAATGGAAAAAGAGCAGGATGAGTATTAATGCAGAGACGAATTAAAAAAAATTGTACGTGTAGCATATTGGACATACATGTCATTAGCTTGTGAGGTAAATGGTAAATGCTGGCTAATATGGTAAATGTGACAAAAGATAATCAGGTTTTTATGTACAGTTCCCCTCCCCCCACATCCAACACACACACCTCCTTCCTTTTGATTGTCTCTGATAGACAATTTGATTTGTCGTAAGATGAAAACATGTGGTGAGAATTGTCCTAAGGTAAGAACAACAGGTAGGAATTGCAGGAGGAACTGTCTGGATGGTTGCATAATTTATGTATTCCAGAGATGGGAGAGCTCTGATCATTGTGATTGACTTTGATACACCTTGACTTGCGAAAGGGTATAAAATGTTGCTGGAGACTGGACAAGTGGTCTCCTGAACTTGCAGGCAGGTTCTGGGTGAAACACCTCCCTCTGCTCCCCAGCAGGGATGCCTGCAGGGTACATCCAACCCAAAGGAAGGAAGAGGTCATTTTTGGAGGTTTGAGTAAAAAAGCAGTAAGATCTAGCCACATACAGAGATAAAATCCTAAAGTAGTTCCGTAGGTACTTTGTTGCTTTGTAACTGTACATTCTGTAAGGCCAAAGATTGTAAACCTCTATGTTTCTAGCCAAGCCTCTGATATTACAACCCTTTAGACCTGCTTATTATATATTATGTACTGGATTGACAAATTTAGATACTGTATTAGCATTAATTCTAGTCATAGTCCTCTGCATAATCACTGTCATATTTCTCATGCCTGACTGAGTCTTCTCTCTGCTACACTGCTACAAGTGGTATAGTTGGCAGGATGAGTTAATCAGGCATATTGAGTAGAGCATTTGCATGCCTTTAGGAGGAAATTTGTGTATTCAAGCATAGAGAGCTAGAAATGGACAGTATGTTGTCTCTCACAGCTTTTAAAGTAAATTAGTCTGGTTTGAGAGATGCTTCCTGATTTGTTGCAATTCTTGGAGGCATAAAATAGGCCTCAGTGAATTATATCTGGAAGTGTTTCCATATTTACTTTTCCATTTCCAAGTGTTTCCATTGTCTTACTTTCCAAAGTAAGATATCCACCTCTTAAATTTTCACGATAAGTATTATGTTGGAATAATTTTGTCTCTGCAGGAGATAGTAGAATTAATCTGAGGCACTTAATCTAGTTGAGAAGGTGTATGTGTAAATGTGTCTGTCTAAAAATACATGGGATGGTGTAATCTGCTGTCCATGGGCTTTTCTTGAACAAGGCTGCACTCTTTGCTAATCCAGGTAATTAATTAGAAAATATTTTTATAAGGTACTGATATATTGAGCTATGATTATGTATTGTATGCAGAAATTTCTGTGGGTTGGGTTTTTTCAGTGAATAAATTTAGGTCACTTTATAAGAAATTTAAAGGAAAATTGTGTAACAAGAATCCTCAATTAAGAAAATTTGATTTTTTTAGTTTTCAGTTTCTGTGTATACAATGTAATTCAGAATTAATTTCTTTCAATATGTTATTAGTGGAATTGAATCATAAGTTGTGTATATTTAGTCCTCAAAAGCATCCTTTTTCACTTTATTGCTTAGATATTCAATGAAGTTCTTGCACTGTGGTTCGGTTTTTAAAGACCTCAGTGATAGGACTTAATTCTTTCTGATCTGAAGATAAGAATTTCAGTGTTCTCACAGGCAACAATATTCTGAGATGGAATTTGATCAGGTTTTGACTAGTTACGTGGTTTTGCTTTTGGAAAGTGGCTCTGATGGGCCATGCTTCAAACACTAGCTCTGCTTCATTTATCGGACCTTAATGTAGTCTTTAGTTCCCGTACCAATTTTGATATTTGCCTAAAAGTCCAAATAATATAGTTAGCAACTCTTCCTTTTATAACTAAATATGTCATCTAGCCATCAGCTATGTGATGTGCCTAATCTCTCTTGCAGAATTCAATACAATATCAAATCCAAGTTCTCTCAATAGCAATGCAAAATGTTTCCAGAGTGTTATTCTGTTGTACTAGATAATCTCTACTTCTCTTAATTATAAAATTTTATGTTTGTTAAGGCTGAAACTCTTATACATTGTTGCTTACTTTTATTCGTTTTTATTTAATATGGGTGAAATAATCAGCTTACAATTTCAGTGTTAGCAGATAAGGTACTTATTTAACTTGACCAAACATGGTGAAGGTATTGAACTTTAAGGCAAAAACATTCCCGGTCTGAAAAGGGAGCACTGACAAAATCATTCAGAAGAAAAAAGAGGAATAATTTATGAAAGGAACTGTAGCTATTGATGCCATCCGGTTGCTTTAAAGTGCTTCTACCTCAGCTTTAATGAATTAGATTTGTCAACCGCATATGTTTTATGCACTACTTCTAATGAAGTGACATACCAGCACTACAGTGTACTTTGAGGTTTATGCCATCAAAGCTTTTTGCTGTCATAAATTAGACCTTTTTAAATAATAGATACTAAAAACTACATTTAAATAACATTAAGGTTGTGACACAAACACCAAATGACAAACTTCAGGCAATTCAAAGTTAGGGCTGACAACTTGTCATTACCTTGCATTGTCATTTAAAAAAAAAAAAAAAAAGAAAAAGAAAGAAGTACCCTTGCATGATTTAAGGATTGAATGTCAGACTAACTTTAAATTTCTTGGCTTTTGTGGGCTGGAGTTACAACCTTACTGTCATTTTCTATACAGGTTTTTTTGTTGTTTTGTTTTGGGTTTTGTTGGTTTTTTGTTTTGGGTTTTTTGTTTGTTGTTTTTTGTTTTGTTTCAGTTTTTTTGCATATCCTCTTGTTTTCAGAAAAATAATAAAAACAGTGGAAACAGTACAGATTTTGCTGTCTTTGTTTTTAATATAAAACACAAACGTAAGAGTATTGGTCAAAGAACGCTATCCTGTTGTCAAAATTAGATGCTGTTCTTTCAAACTTCCTTTGCTTATGTCTTTGCTGATTTTTGTATGGAACTTACAAGTTACAGGAACTTTAGCTCTGGAGTACTTTAGCTAAAACTCCATAAAGTATTGAAAATTCCTATTTCTTTTCCGCATAAAGAACCACTTGCATTTTATTGAACACTACTGCCTAAACCAAAAGTACACAGAAAGCCTTGTTAAAAGATTTTTAATTACTTGAAATATGTGAAACAAAAGCAGGTGAACAGGAGAGTTTCTGTTATTTTTTACATATGCTTTCCCATTTTGTTGCTGTTAAATGTAATAGAACTTTCTGTTCGGGTATTTTAGCATGCATGTGTAAATACAGTCCTTTCAGTGCCTCTGTAGAGATGATTCCTCAAGGTCTGTAAATCTAATGCAGGCAATCTATTATTTTCATCATCATTTTGTCAACTAGCATAAACTGGTTCTGCTGCCAAGTTGTCAGGCCTGCACCAGTCACTCACTTCAGCCCCATGCCACCATCAGTGCTCATACAGCTGCCGAGTAAATAGGGATAAATGGGCTTGCATGGGCTAAGTGGCTGGTACAGAAGGTTGGTAGGATCCTGTGAAAAAAAAGTCAGAAAATGTGGTCTGTTGTTCAACTTGTTTGAATCTCTTTGTCAGTACAGTCAATCAATTTCTCACCATTCTTTTTATTGTGTTTATTAGTGCATAATAGTACAAAAACCTAATTTGAATAAAAAGTTGTGATCGTTCCAAGAAGAATTGATTTAGAGAGCTAAATCATCTAGTAATACAGATAAGTGGATTGTTTGAAATCACAATAATAATCTCTTCAATATTTTAAATTCTTAAGATGCCACTTAACTGGGTACATTTAAGTTATGTCAGGTAATGTAAATATAAGGAATTGTTGCCACATTAAATTACAAACTGGTTTGTACTGAGCATTAATCTGGTTATAAATAAGAAACCCATTTTAGTTCCATAAACCGGCGCCTGGGCTGACTGACAGGGGCTTCAACCAATAACATCTTCCCTAAGGTGCAAGCATTTCACTGGTTCAAGGTCCAGGGGGCGTAAAGTATAAACTAATGGGCTGTTTAGACATGGGAATTTTGAATTGCCTGTAATAGTAAGCTCTGAACAATAAAGCATGGTGTTTGCTGATAATCAACCAAGGTTTGTTGGGTGTGCTCTCACACGCCTAACTGCCACCTGACAGAAAATCATGAGCAACACGACCTTTGTGCTTATACTCTAATAATCTTATCCCTGGTGCACGCTGTGATAGAGGAAAAAAAAGGAAAAATCATTCTGGTCTGCCTTAACACTAAAAATAAAATTATTTGTTAAATACCCTTGCTTGATATACGCTTGCAAAGCTATTGACTTATTAACTTATCTGGAACAAACTTAAAGTTTCTGAGTAATGTTTAGCTCCAAAGATTAGCATAAGGGTGTTATTACCAGCTTACCTAGAAGAAATGTCATTTCAATAAATGCTACCCCACTTTTCTATCTTCGAATACTTTCTTCCTTATTCAGACTATGTACCATTAATTAATTTTCTCACAGGATATTTTGGGTTTTCTGGTAATGTCCTTCAAACTGCTTCATGGTGGTATGCCAGTGAAGAGAGTCTTGGTTTGGGACCACATGCTGTTGGCTGGGTCACAACAAGCATAATTTATCTTACAGGTTAAAGGAATAAAATTAAATCTCTGGTTCACTGTAGAACTATTATATAAAAATAGATTTGATGACAACTCGTGCCTCTGAAGGATATTCTTCTAAAGTTATTACTTTATTATTATTTAGTTATTATAGATTTAGGTAGTTAAAAAAAGATATAGAGTAAATCCTAAAGATTTTATTGTAATATAAATTTCCTGCTTGAATCTTATATGGCTTATTTTTTTATGTTGTAAAATTCTTTGAAGTTAATATAAGGAAAAAGAAATTTGCTAAAATGTTAGTGTGACTTTGGGAAAAAACTTTTGCTCCTTTAGTTTGTAATGTCCTCCTGTCTTTCTATAAATTTGAAATGTAGTCTTCCTTCAAAAAAAACCAAAAATTGATTCTTAGTTTTCAGTGGAGTTTTGTTATGATGTAATAGGCAAGTAGTGCACATTGTTTACATTGTAGTTCCACTTCTTGTCCAGTTGCACAAGTCATTTAAGTCTTGCAATTATGTAAGAAATAATACAGTGCGTGGTTTTCAATTACAATATATTTATGAATGCTTGCCCTCTTAATCATGAAACCAAAGGCTAAGTGGTTTTGGCACTGAAGAATCTAATATAAATTTTATAGTAGATTTTTTAAGATAGGGAGGAAGAAGCCTTTTTTTATGTCACAAATCAGCTGATTGTCTTTCCTTTTTGCACAGTAATTAATGACCTGTTCTGGCTCCAAATAATTATTTCTTTTTCCCAGTGTGAATATATTTAGTAATGATTAATTCTCTCCCTTTTTGTGCTCTTGCCTCTATCATATCTTGAAATAATATTCTTGACAGATCATCTTCCCAGAAGAGATGGCTTGAATGTATTAGAACTATCTCTGAGCATTCTTGAACCATGTGGCATTTCCATGGCATGTATAGTAACAATATAAAGGTAAATGAACTTCACCATGAATACAGGGTGATTCTTTTGTGAGCTGGCAGCTGTGGGACTCTGCTCTGGGGGACTTTGTTGCTCTATGATGAGGAGCTTCAGGCTGGAGCTTAAAAGTATTGTTTACGATGTTATGTGTTTGATAAGAAGGAAGTTCCTTTAACTATAACTATTCCTTTTTTTTTCTTTCATTCTTCTTCAAGAGGAATGGAAAAATATTGATGATAAATATTCTTTAAAATTGCCACTTGGTTATGTGTCCTTCTGCTTTTGTAGCATCATAGTTGAGATGACTTGTACTTCCTGCAAAGAAATAAAGATGTAAGATCTTATAATGTTATAAAGTTATCAAGTGGTAACACTGAATTGAAATATGGAGAGGATGTTCTGGGTAGATAAAGGCTAACACTGAGAAACTAGGTGGAGAAGTTATTTATATATGGCTTGTGAATTAGTGAATTCTGAATTAGTAAGAATGCTCTGCCTTAAGATTTTTTTTAATCTTCCCTAATAGTTACAGAACTGAAAACCAGTTAGACACAATGTGTAGTTTGATTACCACTAACTTGATGTGGTGTAGATGTACTTTCATATCAATCAGTGTATTTTTACTTTAATATAATGTTCCACAGATGTCTTTAATATCTTCTATTTTTATTCTCTTCAGTAGTGTTTAAACCCTAAATCATATATATAATCTGTGGGGTGTTTTAATGTATCTGGCAGCACTCATGAGTTCTGCTCTGAATATAAACTGATAATTAAGTAGAAGTCAAGTCATAGTCAGGGCTAAGTGCTTCAATAAAGAGGCTTAAATCAATCTCCTTTTAATTAAAACTGACAATGCCATTGGTCGGTGTGTTACTTATAATTTTTTTCCTCCTTTAAGTGATCTTTTGATCAGGTACTTTTTTAAGAATAAAACATACAGATCAATCTGATGCAGACCTGTGGTAGAATCAATATACTGCTAAGTATCAAGCACTGCTGTGCTTTAACTAGCTGTGCTAAGGGAAAACAGTAACCTTCTGAAACTCTCACTCTTCTCTAGGAAGAAAAACAGAATTAGTAAGCAAGCAGGAAGATACCTAGCTGTGAAGATGAGTGAGTCTTCATGAAGAGCCAGTTATCAGCCCAAACTGTTGAAAGAGCACTATAAGGCTTCTGTGTTAATAGAAAGCATAATTCTTTTGCTGTGTAGCTTTTGCTGTGCACCATCTATGCATATGTCTCTGCATTTTATTATGATTTTACGTATTTATCAAAGATGGGCTTTTATTGTTTTGGTATATACTGACTAGTTGTCAAAGATTATTTTAAAATGGCTTTGATTAGGCTTAAATTAAGATCATGCATGAGACAATCATCTGAGGTATTTGAACAAATACTTCACGTGAGTCTTCTGACGGGAAGCATCTTGGTTATGTTTTTTTTTTTTTTCATAGCTAGTAGCATTTCAAATCTAATTACAACTTCCAGCTAAAAGACTGAAATCAGTAGACTTTCAGATAATTAGAGACCAGTGTGTCTATGTGAAGAAAATATTTTGTATTTAAATGTGTTGTGCTTTGGTTATTCACATAAACTTAAAACATTATGCTATTTATACAATGCTGTGTCTCATCAGAGAAGTCAATTCATTTTAAATTGATACAGGTGAAGCAGAGTGTTATGTTCTTGAGCTTACTTTGAGGACAAG
This sequence comes from Peucedramus taeniatus, assembly GCA_013400575.1. Lineage (NCBI taxonomy): Eukaryota > Metazoa > Chordata > Aves > Passeriformes > Fringillidae > Peucedramus > Peucedramus taeniatus. The sequence continues at coordinate 17,583 of WBNO01030678.1, forward strand.
GCAACAGAGTGGAAGATGATTGCAGATGACATCCTTCTGCAGAATTTATTTTCCTTGAACATATTTCCCATTGTCAAATGGTAACCTTTTTTAGACTGTTGCTAGTGTCTTTGAATTTAAATTTGTCCTCCTTAAAATTCTGATTTATATTACATTGTTAGGAACAGCAATTTAATCAGTCTTCGAAATGTGAAATGATGTTGAAACATCCTATGAGATCTACTAAATTGAAATTAATTGTATAATCTTTTTCTTAACTCAGCTGATGACATGCGATTGTCATTTCCTGAATTTTTTTTTCCGCAAAACTGCTGGATTTTTTAAACACAATTACAGCTGTTGGTTTGCTAATCCTGCAAGTCAGTCTATGCTGAACAAGAAGCTTATCTGAAGCCCTCAGCAGCTTCAGTGAAAATTAAAAAGCATGCTTTGCTACAGAGATTGCCAAGAGTGAAAATAATATTTGTCCAGTCGGACAGTTTGCTTTTGTAGTCACTAAATGAAAGTTAAGATTCTGTCTCTTCCTTGAAAACTTCTGTGTCAAGAATGTAATTTGGACTGTTTGTGGTTTGACAGGGATTATTAAAATCAGACGAAGTGAAGGGAAGGAAGTGTGAGAAAGCAAAATTGACAGTGACACACTATTATTTGCAGTTTGGATCATGATGACTATGTTGATATGATAGATTCTAAATGTTAGTTTCATTGTGGAGATACATTAACCAGCAAATACAGTAAAATGCAGTTAGAGATTGTTTTTCTGTCTTAAGAGAACACTATCCAACATTTATTTTTACTGGGAGGTTTGGGAGGGGAAAACGAAAGATTAGAGGGGGAAACAGAAGGGAAAAGAGAGTGATTTAGAAAGAACTTAATTTTTTCCTTTGTGATTTGATTTCTCACTTTTTTGGTTTTTTTTGGAGTTTAAACAGCTTGCTAATATACTTCTGAGAGAATAAGACTGAAACTTAAGAATTGGTGGAATGGACATGAAATTTCTTTTTTGCATTGACTTGAATTTGGTAGGAATTTTTTTACATTAATAGTTTTGCTTAATGTGAGCTCAAGTCTTAGATTGCTATTTCACATCAATTTTCATGACTTGCATCTTGTATGCTATTTTTGAATAGAGGTGTTTTCTGCCACTTTGAGATAAATAATTAAAATCTTAAATTATTGCAATATTCATATAGCTGAATTTTTAATTGCTGAAGATACATTAACTACCAACTGTATGCATCTTTTGGTGTCTAGCGGATATAGAATGTATTATTTAATCTTAATCCTTTCTTAATCTCTTAGTATGGGTAAACTTTCCATTTTTGAACAGACTTGTTAGTGCAGAAGTAAGACTTCTGATTAGTTAAGTTTGAAGAGTGCTGTCATTTGTATTTGGTTTCCTTTTCTACTTTCTGGTATGGAAACTTTGTGAAAAATTGCGTTTTGAGAGTTTTTAGCATAGAGTCCTATGATTTTATAGGAAAATAGGGAATTCAAAAGAAAGGTGACACATGAAAGCCTTTGCTGTTATTTAGCAGAGCCATACCTTCATATCTTTCAAACAATATCTTGCAACATTTTGAACAGTTAAGCCATGCCAGCATTTCATCTTCACCTATCTTACAGAAGAGAGCATCATATTAGCATCCAGAGTGGTTCATCTTGCAGAACAGAAGGGATAAGGGAGCAGAATGACTGACTAAGGGAAAAGAGGTTGCACAGAGTTGTTTGCAGACTTGCAAAATAAGGATTGTTATGAGAAAAGATGGTAGTGTTGAAAACACAGTTGGGACACTGCTAAAGAAAATACTCAGGTAACTCAGAACCCAATGTAAAGGGAAAGTCCAGACCCTGATGTGGGCTGGATGGGGAAATGTGGAACACAGACAGCCACCCTAAAATAAAAAAAAAAAAAAAAGTGTGTAAAAGACAGTCTGACAGGGAAGTAAATGTCATTTATATATCTTCATATTTACTTCTGTATCCGTGTCATCACAGAGTAACCCACCTATACAACCTAGGAAAGCCAGTTGATGTAATCTTTTTGGACTTTAGCAAAGCTTTTGATACTGCCTCTCAGAGTATTCTTTTGGACAAAATGTTTGGCTTGTAGCTGAATAACCATATTATGCAATGGGTGAGCAATTGGCTCATGAGTCAGGCACAAAGGGTTATGGTGAATGGGGTGACAGCAGGCTAATGTTCAGTCAAAAGTGGGGTTCCAGGGGGCTCCATCCTCAGCCCAGTTCTCTTCAACATATTCATTAACAACTTGGATGCAGAATTTGAAACTAAGTCTAGAGATGACGCTACATTGGGAGGCACTGTTGTCTCCCTTGAGGGCAGAAAGGCCCTGCAGAGAGACCTCAACTAGTTAGAGAGATGGTCAGTGTCACCAGTTGTGTGAAGTTTAAAGTCAGGTGCTGAATTCTGCACCTGTGCTGGGGCAGCTCTGGATATGTGCGTAGACCAGGGAATGAGAGGCTGGAGAGCAGTGCTGCGGAAAGGGACCAGGGGTCCTGGTTAATGGAAAGTTGAATATGAGTCAGTAATGTGCCTTGACAGGCAGAAGTACAAGCCAGGCCCAGCATCACCAGGTGGTCAAGAGAGGTGATTGTCCTGCTCTGCTCTGCACTTGATTGGGCCTCACTTTGAATAATGTGTGCTGTTTTGGCCATCACAATATAAGAAAGACATTAACCTGTTGGAGAGTATCCAAAGGAGGGTTATGAGGATGGTAAAGGGTTTGGAAAGAAAGCCTTGTGAGGAGCAGCTGAGGTCACTTGGTTTATTCAGCCTGGAGAAGAGGAGATTGAGAGGACCCCTCATTGCAAATTTAAACATCCTCATGAGGAGAAGTAAAGGAGCAGGTGCTGATCTCTTCTCTGTGGTGATCACTGACGAGAGTCAAGGAAATGGCATGAAGCTCTAGACTAGAAAATGTTTAGCTTACACATCAGGAAAAGGTTTTTCAGTCAGAGGATGGTTGGGCATTGAAACTGGCTGCTCAGAGAAGTGATTACTGCACCAAGTCTGTCTGAGTTCATGAAGAGTTCTGAGAGTGCTCTCAGGCACATTGTGTGACTTGGAATGTCTTTTGCCAAGGGCCAAGAGTTGGACTTTGATGAATCTGGTGGGTCTTTTGCAACTCAAGAGATTCTATGATTCTATGATTTAGTAGTATTCTTTAGATGCTTTGTGTACACAGTTAGTTCCAAGTGCAGAAATAAAAAAAAAAAATCACAAATTATAGTATTCTAAAATAGAAGAACATATAAAATTCAGTTAACACTTAAACTTAGTTAAACTTAATCTAGGTTAGTTAGGGTTATGGGAAAGCTGTATTTCCTGACTATACAGGTTTTACCATGTTATTTAGCCCAATTTCCGTAATTTTGAGAATATCCCTGTTCTGCTGAAATCCATCTCTGTCTCCTTGGTGTCTAGTATTCATCAAAGGGGAGATTAATTAAATCGAACTACATTTCCTACTGTTTGCCATCTGTGGAATTCATATGAAGAGCAAGGAGAGGGAAAAAATAAACTCAAAATCTAGCATTTCAGTGTTTGCAGTGTTTTAAGTACAAAAAGTAAGATAATTGTTTAGAGATTCAGAATACAGCAGATCAGAGGAGATACACCTGGAAACAGTGTGTTGATTATCTTGTATAGTTCCAGAATTAATTTCAGATTCCTCATTACTTGTTCGTGTTAGCATGTAATGGTTGTATTGAGTTTTATTCTTAATGTAAACAACAGAAATGCATTTCACAATTTATACAGTATAGTATTTTTACTGCAGGTCTAGTGCACATGTTTACGTTTCAGCATAAGTTAGTGAGAATGTAATTTAACATTTCATTTCTTAGTGAGATGTGTAATTCAGCTCGTATCCCTTTCCTTGTATAATTCATTCATAATTTTTAAAGCAGAGCTTTCAGTTGTGGCAAAGGCATGTCTTTATAATTTTTTCAAGGAAACGATGTCCCACCAGTAATTGTGATTAGCAGACGTTCTCTTTCCATCTTCCCCTCAAAGACTAGTTCATACAAATGTAAGGGAAAGGGATTGGAATCTTTCCCTGAGGACATCGCCTAAGAAATGAAGGATACCAAAGGATTTTGGTGGGCCTCTATGGAGGCCATGGTCACTTGGAACTAGTCCACAGGGCGATTAAACAGTTCTTGTTAATTTCTAAAGGATAATCTCTTTACATTTCTGCCAGTGTTTTATGTAAGGGGATGACTTATTTTGGTAGTATATAACGGCTTTTGTTCCCAGAACCACTGCAGGCAGAAAGTAATGCTGTATTTTGGTAAAAGTAACACGTTAACCTCCTGCCTGTTTCTTATACCATCTGTTGAATGCTTGTTGGAACAGTAAAATAATGTTAAAAAAAAAAACAACCAAAAAAGGGGCATTGTACTAAATAAGCATTTTCAGTAGTTTAAAAACATCCTGATAGGATGTCAAAGTGAAATAAATTTCTGCATTTCAGAAGGTACATAAATTAAATGAACTTGAGTAAAAAGTACATGAGAAGCAACAGGATTTTGTATTTTTCTCTGCTAAATGTTTACTAATTGTTAGTGTTCTGTAATTATTTTTATACCACGGATGATGTTTATCTTATTTATCTATGACTCTGTATCTCCCGGAAGGTTTTTGAGAAAATACTGGGTAATTTTGAACTGAGATTTTTTTTAGATGCTGAGTAGCTCTTAAAACTAATGACCAAAGATATCTGTTATCTGTTACTGAAGTATCTTCATCTGCAGTAGCATGAATAACATCTTTTTAACAAGTTAAACAAGAAATAATTGGGAGTTATTTTCTGACAGCTATTTTGATATCTGTTAATGATGCAAGCATGAGGACTTGCATAATAATAAGAAGGGAGTAGCAGCCTGAAATTATTTGTGAATAAAGTTATGGCTGAGAAATGAATGTCTAAAACTTGAGTGAAGATCCACAGTAGAATTTGTAAGAAGGAGGACAATGTATGTGGTATTAAGAAGCACTTCAGGCAATGGTATAAGCACATCAGTTGAAGTGAGGTACAGCAGTTATCTCAGCAACTTGTGTGAGCAGGGCATACAGGAGGGTACAGGCACTCCCCAGCTCCTCAGGTGAGCTCAGCTGGTGGTTTTTGCCCGCCCAAGTAGAACAGGCCCAATTGTGGATTCCATATAGTTAAAAGTTGTTGCTAGAAGGAGCATGGTGACCCAGAGAGCTCCCTCAGAAGTATGCAGCTGTCCAGATCTCCATCTGCAGGGAGTATTAAAGCCTGCATTAGTACCAGGGAGCAGCAGAGAGACAACACCTGCAGGTGGATGATCCTGTATTGGATGGGGAGGGGGAAGCTTTGTCACCAAGGATAGGGAAAAGGCTGAGGTACTTAATGCCTTCTTTGCATCAGTGTTTAATATAAAGACAGCCAGTCCCCTGGACTGATAGACAGGGACAGGGAGCCGAACAGACCCCCTGCAATGCAGGAGGAGGTAGTGACATGCTGTGGTACTTAGACTCACAAGTCTGTGGGGATGGATGGGATTCACCAAAGAGTACTGAGAGATCTGGCAGGAGAGCTTGCCAAGCCACTCTTCATGATTTATCATGAGTTCTGGTTAACTGGGGAGGTCCCAGATAACTGGAGATTGACCAACATGACTACAGAAAGAGTTGGAAGGAGGATTCAGGGAACTGCAGGCCTGTCAACCAAATCTCAGTGCCACAGAGGGTTATGGAACAGATTATATTGAGTGCAGTCACATCCTACACGCAGGACTACCAGGGGATCAGGTCTAGCCAGCATGGGTTTAGAAATGGCAAGTCCTGCTTGATGAGCTTGATCTCCTTTTATGACCAGGTGACCTGGCTAGTAGATGAGGAAAAGGCTGTAGATGTTGTGTACCTGGACTTCAGTGAAGCCTTTGATATTGTCTCCCACAGCATTCTGTTGGAGAAGCTGGCAGCCTATGGCTTGGGCAAGTGCACACTTCACTGGGTTAAGAATTGGCTGTAGGGCAGGTCCCAGAGCATGTATTATGTTTAATTCCACATGTTCCATGGGCTTCGTGGTTGTAGATAGGTACAACACACACACCTCAAAGGTCCATGTGACAAACAGCATATTTTATTGTTGAGAGCCTTCTTATACAGGGAATTCAAAACTCACAGGTCTAGACAGTTCATTGGTCTGATACTCATACAAGCCCAGCTCCTGACCAGTGAGATGTTAGCAGGCCAGGTTGGAATGTAATAGGTGAAGTTCCCTGTCTGTCAACCCAGGGCCTGATGTGTGAGCCCAGGCTAGGTTTCTTATTTATCAGTACAAGCCAGCTTTGTACAGTAACAAGCATGGGGATGAATGGTGCTGCAGTTGGTGGTCAGTCACTGCTGGGAATCCCCAAGGCTCAGTACTGGGTCCAGTCCTGCTTAATGTCTGTATTGATGGTGTGGATGAGGGGATTGAGTGTACCCGCAGTAAGTTTGCAGACAGCACTAAGCTGGGCAGGAGTGTTGATCTGCTGGAGCATGGGCAGCCTCTGCAGAGAGATCTAGACAGGCCGGGTAAAGGGGCTGAGGCCAGTGCTGTGAGGTTCCTGCACTTGGATCACATCAACCCCATGCAGTACTATGGGCTGGGGGAAGAGTGGATGGAGAGTGATTCAGAAGAAAAGGACCTGGGGATGCTGATTGACAGCTGGCTGAACATGAGCCAGAGTGTGCCTGGGTGGCCAAGAAGGCCAATGGCATCCTGGTCTTTATCAGAAATAGTGTGGCCAGCAGGAGCAGGGCAGTGATTGTCCAGCTATGCAGTAGTGATTCCTCAGCTCAAGTCCTGTGTTCAGTTCTGGGCCCTCCACTTCAAGAAGGACATGAAGGTGTGGCAATGTGTGTCTAAGAAGGGCAACAGAGCTGGTGAAGGGTAGCTTCAGTATATGACAGTAGGGTCATATGAGGACCAGCTGAGGGAGCTGGGGTTGTTTAGCCTGGAGAAAAGGAGGCTCAGGGGAGACCTTGTCACTCTCTACAACTGCCTGAAAAGAGGATGTAGTGAGATGGGGTTGGTCTTTTCTCACAGTCAGTGACAGGACGAGAGCAAATGGCCTCAAGCTGTGTCAGGGAAGGTTAATTTTGGACATCAGAAAGGATTTCTTTACTGAAAGGGTTGTTAAATATTGGAATGAGAGCAAATAGCCTCAAGCTGTGTCAGGGGAGGTTCAGTTGGACATTAGGAAGAATTTCATTTGTGATGGGGTTGTTAAATATTGGAATGGGCTGCTCAGGGAAGTGGTAGAGTAACTATCCCTGGAAGTGTTCAAGAAAGGACTGAATGTGGCACTTGGTGGCTTAGTTGACATTGTGGTGTTCAGTCAAAGGTTGGACTTGGTGGTCCTGGAGCTCTTTTCCTACCTTAATGTTTTCTGATTCTATCATAAGTAAGTTTTAGTAACATTTGTCAAAAGCTGTCTTTTCTACTTCTGTGCTCTTCAGAGTATTCAGTTTCAGAATATGTCTTATTACACTGCTTTCCAAAGCTGAAGTGGGCATGTAGGTTGAAAAGCTATTGACTGCAAATTGCTCTCTGAACTAAGAAGCCAAGATAAGTTACATATGGAATCGTGTTGTCTTCCCTTGTTGAACAATCATTCCAGTTATGCTTGATTGAGTATAAAGTATATGATCATCTATTAAAAATCTTGAGATTCAGTCATTCAGCAGCTATTGCGAGGTGGAAATAATAGCTATTTGCTGTAGTCATCTGTTTAAAATTTTCTGACAGGAACATGAACATTATACAGATACCTTTATAAAAGAATTTCTAAAAATTCAATCAGTGCTGCAAAAATTTGTTTATTTGTATCTTTAATTTACCTGGTTTAAGAAAGCGTAACTGTGTAAGTTTAAGAAAGTGTGTGTTTGTAAACTGTTAGTAAGTTTAGTCTATGTAATCACCTTTCTAAAAGCTACTTATTAACTTTTTAAAGTTGTAATTTATGTAGTCTAATTTTTCTTTATTCTTACTCCTTCCCTAATAAATGCTGTACCCATATTATATCTGAATGAATTTTTGCTATTTGGAAGTCCAGCACAGAAACATCCAGCTTAATTTCTCATTATGAGCTATCTAAAAATTACTGTCTTTTATACCATAGCAATCATAGTCTGTTTCCCTTCTTATCTATACTGTGGGTAGCACATAAGCCTAGTTAACGGTAGTTTGTGGTAATTGAGAATGTAATGCTAGACAAGGAAACTGGGGTTTGAGGATTTGCTTGCCTGTTTAGCCTGCTGTATTCAATAGAGTGGCAGCTGAATTTGAGGAACACAGCCATTGAAAAACATGGTATAATTTAAAAGACTCCATAACCCTGGGGAATGCCAACAACTAGTGTAATTGGATACTTGTGACAGCCTGGCAACACTTTGTTATGAAGAGAGAAAGCACTGATATTCTATTTCTAAAATGTTTTTTTTTAAAGATTTAAATATTTACATAGTGTTTATTTGTTAAATGCTTATTGCATGGCATTTTTATAGAAGTGCACAATTTCTTATGTAATATAGGTGTTTGAAGAAAAATTCCGTTATCTGAAGAATATTTCTCAGTGCCTGATTTTTGTGAAAAAAGTGGAAATTGAAAAAATTGATAGAGAACAAAACTGGAATATTTAAACTAATTTGATGTGCCAAGTATTAGATAAAATATTCCCTATATAATCAGTACTGGATTCAGTGTAATTGAAGGTGACAAAAGATAGCCTTTATACTATGATTTAAATGTAGGTTTCAAGAATTTTGTTAATTAAAAGAGGAAAAAATGAAAGCAACATGAACAAGTAAGAAGGATGGTTTTGACCAGGAAAAGGTTATTTTTTTTCAGTAGATGTGAGGTAGCACCACCAAGGCCCCAAGGTTATTGTATACCACCTCAGGTCAATGCCAGGAGTGGGGAAGCAGACTCGTTCTTTTCCAGGGAAAAGGGCTTCCTTCTGGTTGAGAAAACATGGCTGCAGTTGGATTAGGCTCAGCAGTGAGCGTTTTCCATGTAAATCACCCCCACTTCTGTACACTTTTGTTATTTGTATTATTGCTGTTGCTATTTGTTTTCTTATCTCGTTGCTCTTCCCAGTAAATTGTTCTCCTCTCAACTCATGATCCTTGTCTTCTGTTCCTCCAATTCTCAATTCCATTGCGCTGCTGTGAGGAGTGGGAGGGAAAAAATGGGGGAAGCAACTGTGAGCAGTAATGTGGTTTTGAAGAATCTCAATGGGGGCTTTGACTTGGGAAGTATCATTCCTAAACCATGTCAAGCTTTCTTCCCATCTTCTTCCCTTTCTTGCATTCTCCCTTTTCCATCTTGCATACTTGTTAATTACAAATATCTAAGTTAAGGAGTAAACAATGTTTTTAGTAATGGACTCTCAAAAGTAAAAGTGAAAAAATATTTTTTTGGTTTGGTAATTAAAAACTTTCTATTCATTAGTAATACTAAGAAATAGGACAAATCTAAAAATCTCTTATATTCCTTATAAGATCTTACTTGTATGCCAAGCATGAGTAAGTAATTTCACAGTTCTTAGAATTGTAATATGATTATTCATTTAAACCCTGTAAAAAGTTAGAAACAATCTTTGTCACAGGATGCTGTTTTAGTTTTTGTAAGTTATCCAACTTAGTACAGGAATTTTTATAAGAAAGAACACATAGGCCTTAACTAGTTCATTCTTTTTGCTTGTGTTATTTGTCATGTACCTTTCAATCTCAGTGATGACTAGGCAGAAGTCTTTGAGTCAACACTTTTTACCAAGCAGGCCAGGTTTGTTTTTCGGTTGTCAGCTGAAGGAGGTAGAATTCTTGTGGGTAAGACTTGGAGAGCAGTAATGAAAGGTAGTATCGCTTGCTTATGAAATGGGAGTTATGCTTTCCCATTTCTCATGCTTTATCTATTAACATTTAGGCCACTGTGCAGCTGGCATTGCCCCAGTTCCTCTCAGTTATGTAAAACAATGATGCTGTTCTCAAGCCATGAGTTTTATGTCTCTTGTGGTTTTGGCACTTTACTTATTATTTTCAAGAAGAATCCACACATATCTTCATATAATTTTCTTGACTTTTTTCTTCATTTATTTTTTCTCCCTTCTTCTGCATCACGTTTCTGCATGATTTCTTGTGCTACATAAAGCAGCAATGTCTAAGTAAATGGTTTGAGAACTTCTTCAGAAACAAAGACAGAGAAGGTTGACGTGGTTCTGAGATTCACTGGAGAATTAAATCTGACTAGTATACTGTGTGCCACTCACTTGGCTTCTTATTCTGAGTGAGGCTTCCTAAGTGCCTAACAAAGCCAAATCTCTGTGTTTAATAATAATCTGAGTCCTTCCTGGGACTCTGCTCCTGCAGGATTCTTGTTTCTATCAGCAGACCCTTCTGAGGTCTGAGTGCAATAGGTGACATTTTCAAAAAAATTGTCAGGAAATGCCTTTCAGGGTTGTTTTAAACCACTGTCTTGAATGTGCTGAGGTGTCCCCAATGCCACTGGTCATTCATGTTGTGTTTTGAGTACAGAGCTTGTAGCTCAGGTTAATCATTTGAGTAAGATGAAGGACCACAGATAGCGTTGTTTGCCTTGGTACAAGGAGAAGACCAGTCAGTCAGATGCTCCTGGATGTGGCAGACATTATCCGTCAGTACCTAAAATTACATCAAACGTGTCTAATATTGTTTTGGGTTTGCATGGCCTGCTTTTGTAAGAAGAGGGAAGCTACAAGGGGGTGGCTTCTCTGAGAAGCTGCTAGAAGCTTCCTCAGTGTCTGGCAGAGCTAATCCCTGGTGGCTTCAAAGGTGAATGTGCCACTGGCCAAGGCTGGGCCAATTAGAAATGGTGGTAATGCCTCAGTGATAACATATTTAAGAAGAAAAAAACCAAGAAGTTGTTATTGCAACTAGAGTGCAGTGAGAGCATGTGAGAGAACAACTCTGCAGACACCAAGGTCAGTGGAGAAGGAGGAGGAGAAGTGCTCCAGGCATTAGAGCTGAGATTCTTCTGCAGCCTGTGGTGAGACGCATGGTAAAGCAGCTGTGCTTCTGCAACCCATGGAGGTCCACAGAGATGCAGACATCCACCTGCAGCTCATGGAGGAGCCCCATACTGGAGCAGGTGGATGTCTGAGAGGAGGCTGGGACCCCATGGAAGATGCATGGAGAGAGGGGCCTTGCTCCCAGGCTGGAGCATCATGTCCTTGAAGGACTGCACCCTGTGGAAGACTGACCCATGCTGCAGCAGTCTGGGGAGGATGGCTGTCTGTGGAATGGACTCATGTTGCAGCAGTTCACAGAGAGCTGTTGCTTATGAGATGGACTCACATCAGAGAAGTTAATGGAGAACTGTCTCCTGTGGGAGGGACCTCACTGTGCAGCAGAAGAAATAATGCGTGATGAGCTGATAACAATCCCCACTCTGTGTCTCCTTGCACCGCTGGGGTAGGAGGTAGAGCTGGGAAGGAGAAAGGGGTGGAGGGAAGGTATTTTTAAGGGTTTATTTTACTTCTCATTATCCTGCTCTGATTTTGTTAATGATAAACTTAATTCATATATCTTAATTAGAGCCTTTTTTGCCCATGATGGTACTTGAAGAGCAATCTCTCCCAGTCTTTATCTCAACCCATAAAAAACCCTTCATTTGATTTTCTCTCCACTGTCCAGCTGCCGAGGGGAGGGAGTGACTGGCTTTGGTAGGTGCCTGGCATCCAGCCAGCATCAACCCACCACAAGTATAAATGGTCCCAAAGTATCCTAGAGTCTCCTTCCATTTGTCTTTTCTGATTTTGCCTGTCAGAGGTATTTTCTATTTTAAAAATTTCATATGTGATTCATCTGCCAAACACTAGGCATCTTGTTTGAATTCAGATGTCCCAGGACAATCAGTTTATTTCCTGCATCTGGACAATGGGGAGCCTTTTAGAGATATATTCTCATTTTTGATAAGATGTTTTCCAAATCATTCTGTAGATGACTGCAGACTCTGAACTAGTAGGTGCTTTTACAGTAAGTGACATTGTGCTCCTTTCTGACTGACGCCTTCATCCAGTTCTCTTGTGTAAAAAAATCTTAGGTGACTAACCTTCTTTCCCTCCTTACCAAGACCTCCAGATAGCAAAAATGAGAGTAAGGATCGTCTACGCAGAAGATACTGGCTTTTACTACTAAAAGCTGAAATCAAGACACAGCTGTGTGTCCTATAGTGATCCTTCCAGGAGGACTGATATTAGTCATTAATCTTCATGGACTGCGGACTTCATCTTGCCCCTGACATTTAAGGGTCAGTGGTGATCACTTGCCATGTTTTCCAGCATCACAGTATGATTGCATCTTTAATTAGGAAGTGTTACCTAGTGTTTTAAGACTTTGTCTATTATATTGGATTACAAAATCTGGCTAAATTCAGCAGAGTATGTTGCAGGGATTTTCTTTTCCATTTTTGCAACTGTTTTCCTGAAACCTTTAACAATTAAATTAGTTTTGAGTTTTTTCACCCTTTGTAAAACTTGTTTGCATTGGAAGAGGGTGTGCCTGAGGCAGTTTGGAGAACAAATACCCAGACAATGCTTGTGTAAGCCTCATTTTCTTTGGAAAGTTGACTGAAAAGCAGGAATATAAAAGTCGAGTACAGGAACAGAAGTTGAGAAGGCAATTAAATAATTAAATAGAAAGAATTTGGTATAAAAACAGTAGGAAACTTTTTAAATTTAACTTCATTTCACAAATTTTGCTGTGAAGAAGAGGCTGTCAATACTGAGGAGAAAGGTGTTATTGTATGTCACTTAAGCTATGATGAAAAGCTTTTTTTCTGAAAGGCAGTGATACAGATGCCTTGAAGATTATTTAGTCAATTTTGCTATCCTCTTACAGTTTTTATGTAATCAAATATTCACAACCAAAATACTTCGTCTTTTCTGGGCTTCATCATGAATTTGCTGGTGCACTTTGAGTGAAGGTTTCTTTTGAGTTCAGTCCTTAATATAAGTCTGATTTGATATGTTGCATGCTTTGAAGGTTTGGGTGAGAGGCTGACTAGGAAGCTACTCCTGGATGTGGTGTATGGGGTAAGCAAGCAAGCAATTCAAACAAGAATTTGAATTGCAACTTGCCTTGCAAGCTTGAAAATACCTGACACAGGTTGTGTGTACTCCAGTATATATATGCTGCTGTACTTATGTGCTGGTTACAGACAGGACAGCTGTAACTTTTGCAGCAGCCAAGTGGTTATTCTCTACCACCTCATCATTACCATGGGCAGGGAAAGGGTGTCTCTTCCAGTTGAGGGTAGTGTGAAGGTGATTCATGTATGGCAGATTGCTATGTGATGCACTTTTTTTGCATGTGAATCATTTCTTTTACACCCTGTTATTAATATTGTTGCTGTTACTGTTAGTTTCTTACTTCATTGCTGTTTCCAGTATATTCTTGCTTCAACCCATAATCTTTACCTTTTGTGTTTCCAATACTCCTCTCCATCTCATGACAGGGGGAGGGGTGAGTGAGTGAATGACGCTTGGTTTGAAGTGATTCAGTGGGAGCACTAAATGAGGGGACGCCAATCCTAAACCACAACCTTATTTGGTGTCTGGCATAGGGTCAAATGGTTCAGATAGCAGTACATCTGACCAGAATGGATTTGAAACAAATTTGGTCTCAGCATTTGTTTTATTAGGTACAGAACCACTGCTCACACTGTGATCTGTTCATGTGGTTGTGGTACCTAACCCTGTATATACTTCCATGTATATACATGTGTGTTCACCACTGTGTCCACCTCTTTTTTCAGAGCAGAGAAGAGGATCAGGATGGCTTTGTTGCTGTAGTGTGTGATATCAGTTCACAACATGATAACATCAAGGGCAAGGAAGTAATTTGGAATATGTGCTCAGTGTTCCTCTCCTATGCTGGCCTTGGGTGCAACCTCTGGGAATTCTTTAGTTATACCCAGCCTGTGAGAGGAACAGGGAAGGATGATTTTCCCCACTTTTTACCCCCTTTTACTCCTTCATACCTGTTACAGCAGCTTTTGAGAATTTTGACTTCCGTTTGGATGTTAAGAAAAGCACATTCATGCTGCTAGGTCTGCCAGGTCTCCTCAGTGTGGTTTTCACCATGTTTAGTCAAGAAAGAGATTTTTAAGAAGGTCATCTGCACCAAGGGTGTTTAGTCGTAAGTGGTATGGAATGTGAGAGAAAATGGGTCAGCGTTTGGAGGTCTGTTCTGCTCCAATTGTTTTGAAGTTCACTTCTGAACAACGGCAGGACCCTGATGAAGTGGCAGAATATTTGAAAGAAAAATGCTGTGGCAGTCCCAGAGAGGCAGGCAGTTATGCACCATACTGGGCTTTGGCTCCTATTTTTTGGTTGCTGCTTGATACTAGAGACCTCAGGGGTAAGAGGAGGAAATCAGACCAGCAGCCACTGTGGCCACTCAAACTGCAGGTGAACTGCAGGAACAGCCCACGCCGATAGAACAGGAGGAAGAGGCAGGACCAGAGATAATCACCGACCCCTATCCCGAGGTGAGCTGCAGGGTGTGCAAGATTTCAGCTGCCAGTCTGACCTGCTGCTCCAGTGCTGCAATATCATGGCCCATGATATGAAACAAGATGGTAATGAGGCCAAGCAGCTGGGATCCCTTCCCCAGGATCTGGGCATTGACAAGGGCAGAGGAAAAAGGACAGAATCTCTCAGCCTTTGGAGGTGACTCCTGTCAAGTATGAGAGAAAGGTACTCTCTCAAGGGTGATCTAGTAGTGCACCCAGGTAGGTGGGACACCATGGAGAAAGGTATTGAGTACCTGGGAGAATTGGTTTTCTGGAGGTAATCTCTAGGGATTCAAATAACGTGCAATCCCCTGTAGATCTGGATGAGGTCCAGTGTGCATAATCCACGTGGCAGAAGTTTGTATGAAGCACATGATCTTTGTACACCTTCTCATTGGCATTGATGTCCATGATAGGAGGAGAGCAAAGTGCTTTAGGTGATTACCTAGCTACAGCCATGTGATGATCATCTTTTTTCCTCCCTACCACCCTGCATCTTGTCTGTGGAAAGACTGTCCAAGACTTTGGACAGACTCGAAAGACTTCAGCAGATTAGAGTGGAAATGTCTCATGCCCCTCCAGTATGGACCAGAGTCTGGACTATTGGGAGCAAGTACCCCTCTGCTCAAGAGAGAGGGTACAAACCACAAGGTAACCTGTGGCTTTCACTGTGTGAGCCCAGAGAGGATGTGAGGAAATGGGATGGAAAACCCACCTCTGTGCTGGCAGCACAGGTACATGATTTGAGAGGAAGAACAAACATCAGAGGAAACTCTTCAAGGATAAATGCAGCTCCAGTTTCCAGTGGGCAAGTCCTCAGACAGCATATAAGGGCTGATGTTACTTCCAATCCTCTTGAAAGGATCTCCAATTCATATTTACAAGAAATCTCAATGAATACCATGACCAGAACTAGGAGAGGCCCTGCCTCCAGCCAGGTGGGGGAAAGGAAAAAAGTCAGATCTGTTGGACTGTGTGGATCCTATGGCTTGGTACATCAGACCCATAAGAACCTAAATCTTTAGTTGACACAGGTGCTCACTGTACCCTAATGCCATCAAGATATGTAGGGGCAGAATCCGTCTCTATTTCTGAGGTGACAGGGAACTGGACAGCTGACTGTACTGGAAGCTGAAGTGACTCTGACTGGGAACAAATGGCAAACACATCCCATTGTGACTGACCCAGAAGTCCTGTGCATAGATTACCTCAGGAAGAAGATATTTCAAGGATCCAAAAGGGCCTCATTGGACTTTTGGGATAGCTGATGGTATTGGGTTTGCGTGACCTGCTTTTGGAAGCGGGGGCTATAGGGGGTGGATTCTGTGAGAAGCCACTAGGAGCTTCCTCAGCATCTGGCAGAGCTGATCTTTGGCAGATCCAAATATGAATGTGCTGCTGGCCAAGGCTGGGCCAGTTAGAAATGGTGGTAATGCCTCAATGATAATGTATTGAAGAAGAAGAAGAGAAAGGAGGAGAAGGAGGAGGAGGAGGAGAAGAAAAAAAAAAGTATTGCATAGTTTTTATTGCAGCCAGAGAAGAGTGGAATGAGAATATGTGAGAGGAGCAACTCTGCAGACACCAAGATCAGTGGAGGAGAGAGGAGGTACTCCAGATGCCTGAGCTGAGCAGCTTGTGAGATGCAGCCCATGGTGAAGACCACAGTGAAGCAACTGTGCTCCTGCAGGCCTTGGAGATCCATGGGGATGCAGAGATCCATCTGCAGTCCATGGAGAAGACTCACATCAGAGTGTCACTCCCGTCCTGGGGGGCAACACAAGAACGACATAGAGCAGCTCTGGTGGTAGCAAACTGAAAAAACTCTTTATCAAAACATCTGACTCCATATATATATCTTTTTGAAATGCCAGTGTCATTGGAGGGCTACAGTGCCACCTCCTCAATGCCACTGGGCAACCCAACTGTCCGTCATGTTGCTCGTCCTCCATAAAGGAATGCAAAACAATAAGTTATTTACAAAAAGTGCATGAGAAAGTTTGTGCAAAGAATGCAAACATCAGAAGGCTTAGTAAAACTTGAGAAAATCAGGGTGACACCAGAGCAGGTGGGTGCCCTAAAGAGGCTGTTATGCTGCTGGAGCACGGTTTCTGACAGGAATCTGCAGACCCGTGAAGAGAGGAGCCCGCGCTGGAGCAGGTTTCCTGCTAGGACTTGTGACCCCATGAGGGACCCATTGAAGGACTGAGTCCAGTGCAAGAATGACCCACATTGCAGCAGTCTGGGGAAGACTGCTTCCCATGGGATAGACTCACCTCTGAGAAGTTTGTGGAGAACTGTCTCTTGTGGGAGTGACTGCCTGTGGAAATAGTGGAAGGACTCCTCTATCTGAGCAGAGGGAGAAACAATGTGTAATGAGCTGACCATAACCCCCATTCCTTGTCTCCCGGTGAGCCACTGGGAGGCACAGCTGGGATGGAGGTAGGGATGCAGGAAAGGTGTTCTTTAAGATCTTATTCTACTTCTCAGTATCCTGCTCTGATTTTGTTTATAATAAATTCAGTTCATATCTCTAATTTGAGCCTGTTTTGTTCAAATGGTTTTTAGCGAATAATCTCCCCTGGTCCTTGATTTATGAACCCCTTGTTAAGTTTTTTGTCCCCTCTCCAGCTGCAAAGAGGAGTGATAGAGAGGCTTTGGTGTGTGCCTGGCATCCAGTCAGTATCAATCAATCACACTACTTAGACAGAGGACATTAAGTAGTTGAATACCTGGGCTGGTCTTTCAGAGGACCCTTCTGCTGTGGGACTGCTGAGGGTTGAATAACAGGTAATGGTCACTGCTACAACAGTGCAGTGTTGGCAATATCACACCAACCAGGACTCCATGACCTCCATCCATGAGACGATTCATGAATTGCAGCACCAAGGAGCAAGCAGTCAGCGAGACTCTCTCACCCTTTAGAATCCTATATGGCCAGTGCATAAGTCCAGTGGAGAGTGGAGATTGACAGAATTATTGAGGTCTGAAGGATATCACACCACCACTGAGCGCTGCTGTGCTGTATATGCTGGAACTTCAGTATGAACTGGAATCCAAGGCAGCAAAGTGCTGCCATCATTAATATCGCTTAATGTGTTTTTCTCCATTCCTTTAGTAACAGACTGCCCGCATTAGTTTGCTTTCACCTAGAGAGTATCTAGTACACCTGCAATCAGTTGCCCCAGGGCTGGAAACACAGCCTCATTATTTGCCTTGGACTTATCCAGACTCCAGTGGAATAGAGTGTAGATATCCCTGAATGAGAGAAATGGCTAGTGCTTTACCTCTACAGTGACTTGTGGATGGCAGAATATGCCCGTGGGATGGCTAAACCAATGGGAAAAGACCAATTGGCAGCACAGAAGTAAATCTCGGCTGCTGAATTGTGACAAGATGTCCCTCCCCAGGTAGAGGAGTTGGCTGTAAAAGTACATCATGTAGATGCAAATGCGCGTAGGAGTTGGACTACTGGAAAATATCACAGCGACGGACAGGTGGATTGGGCTGTTGAGATTAAAGTGTCTCAGGAGGACCTGGGCTGGTAGCATAAGAGTGAATTATTTCCAGTCAGTGGGCCCAGGACACATCACATTATCGGGGAAGAGATGCAACATAAAGATGGGCTCACGAGTGAGGTGTGCACTTAATGATGGACACTATTTTCCAGGTTATTTAGAAGTGAAATGTGCACTGCATTTAAGCAGGCAGATAGGTAAAGCCTCTGTGGTATGGTGGACAACGGTCAAAAGATAAATATGGAGTGATTTGGCAGGTTAATTACATGTTGGGGGTTGGATCTGTTT
>WBNO01030679.1:0-133001 GCA_013400575.1 Peucedramus taeniatus
TTGAAATTCCTTAGAATGATAAATACTTAACCCTGTTGTTGCCATCAATATTTTTAAGCTTTTCTATGAAGAGGCTGAAAGAGCCAGAAGATGAATGAAGAATAACAATACGTTCATGTGCCAAGATTTTTAAGCCAATCTCATTTAGTGCCCAGTTTAGGGACTGTGCACTTCAGTGATTCCACAGCTGGGCAGCATCACTGTGGTCATGGAAGTTGACCAGGTCAAACCTTTTCCCAAAGCTTAACTGAACCCACAGTTGTGCAATTTGCAAAATAATGGAACCTGATTTCAGCCACAGGGTTTTTACAATCTTTGGCAACCAGATTATAGATCCTGGTATTAGTAATTAACTACAGAACAACTAATTAAGCCTTTAATCATCTCTTGAATCAGCTAAATGAACTGAACTCCTGTGGTCTCAGTCCATGGCACATTTGTCGATTCTTTGATGAGTCCTGTGACTCTTCTCTGAACCCACTGCAAGTTATCAATATCTGTACAACTAAAAAAACCAAAGTTAAGGAAAAAGTTTGGAATTTGCTTACAAATAGGGTTCTTTTTTTTTCTATGTTGACTCAAGAGCCCTGTGTTTAACTATTCAGTGATCACACTTGTCTGTTTTCAACTGTGAGTTCTGGCTGTGGTTCTCCCTAGTAATTCAATAAAATAAAACATAACCTGGAAATGAACAACAGGCCCTTTATAGAGAAATGGTATTCTGCAGACATTTGGTTGTAAACCTATCAATATCTACTGCTTGTACCCTCAGGTTAGGATTAAATTAACTTGTTATCACCCTTCTACATTACAGAAGAGGGCAACAAAAGTTTTAAGTATATAGTTCTCTGTTTGGTAAGACAACCATTTCCAGACATTGACAGGCTCCAAACAAGATTATTATGTCCATGTGCAAGGAAAATGCCAGTAACAAACCAGATTTCTGCAGTTGGAATACATTTAAATGATTAAAAATGCCTTTTTTTTTCTGCAGCTGCATAAAGGGACAATTTTGGATGCTCTGAATTACACAAAGTAGAAACAGGAATCATCACAGAACTCCATCTTCCTCATATCTACAGAAAATCCCTGTATGAGAGGCCAAACCAAGATGTAGCAAGCCCTTTGACTTTGTCCTTTAACTATAAGTAATCAGCATATAAAATGCATTCAATAGATAGCATGAGCACATATCACATACCTGGAGGTTCTTTAGTTCTACTGTTCTCACTAACTACCCAGGATAATTTCCTTCTCCAGAAAAGCATAGTTGCCTGACCTCTATATTCCTTCCTTTTCTTTTTCCTCCTTAGCAATTCTGGAATGAATTAATTTATGGACGGGCTTGATCAAATAAATATTAGCACTTGCACAAAAAAAAAGTCATCTGGTATCTTTAGAAGCTTTAAGCATTTTCCAAGTTTTTTCAATATATCCTGCATTAATCATTTCATAACCTTTCAAATACTCTCTAGGAAGATTTAATTTTCATCCCTAGTTTAAGACTATTGTAGGAATTTCGGCTTCTCAGGATTCTCAAGTCAGAATCCCAACTATGGAAAGAAGCTGCCATATCCACTTCTTCTCTTACCAGACCAACTTATCTGAATTAACTTGCCTTATTACACAATATCCTTGCATGAATTACCACAATTGCTAGCCTGGAATGCATTAAGAGGAAAGCATTTAATGTCCTTTTAGATGTCTTTTAGTATAGTTAAAACACAGAAGAGGAACCAGATAAAGAGATTAGGCAGCTTTCTACAGACCAATGCCAAATGTACTGTAGATATTGTTAGGAAACTTTGGCACTTTCCTTCTAAATTTTTCTTTTATTACTGGCTTGAGAAAAATAAATAGATAGGTGCTGCATAAACACTGCAAAAATACAAATTCCTGCTGTCTGGTTAAAGGCAAGTGGCAAAAGGAAAATGAGTAAATGTAGATCTGAATTTAGTTTACATTCCAAATTTTTAGACCAAAGTCCATCACTTCTAACACCTAATGTTGCTGTTTGCTAGTACAATGTGCACTTACATCAAATAGGGGAGTAGAAATTATTCCTTCTAAATACTATCTGCAAAATCAGAGCAGAGTTTGTGTACAGAGCTAGAATAGCACACATACTGCTAGAAATATTCTCAGAAGTTTGAAAGCATAAATCTAATAAAGTATTTCCCTCCACCTATCCTGTATCTTTCAAAGACAATTCTAAATCTCAGCAAGGATAGAATTAAACTAGTGACAATGTAAGCTCTGTTCAAATGATTTGAAGGTTCTGGAAAATAATTCACTAGAATAAATATATTCTGCCATACTCTAGGACAGAACTCATGCAAGCCTCATATGCAAATCATTAACCTCATTAAACTGCTAGACTGCCACAAAACAAAAGATATTACACAACTGTCATACTTAAAACATTCTTCCACAGAAAATTTCAGTAATATTGCCAACTGGAAAACACAGATAATACACAGTTCATCAACAGCTTGATTTTCAAGCAAGGGTGTGCTTTTGTTTGGCCAATGGAATGATGAAATAAAGCAGCTCTTTTCTTACCCTTATTGTACATGTTGGTGGGTACTTGGACATCACTCAGACTGATGTTCACAGGCAAGTTGTTGAAGTGGTCGTTTGGCACCAGGATGAACTCCTTCCCCAGCTCCAGATAATTTCCTTCTTCATCTCGTTCATTTATGAGCACAGCATTGAAGTATTCATACTGCAACAGAAACCCACATGCTCTATTCAGAATGCACATTCAGCATCAAAATGAGGTTTGAATGGTTTAGTACATCTATCAATCCACTGATTAACATCTCCAGCTAGAAGAGTAGAACAAGAAATTTTTATCCTCTCTCAGGTTCCCTCTATACACTTTGTACAGGTACATTTATAGAAACAGATTTATCAATACATCTCGAGAAAATCCCATATTGTTTCTGTTCTCTGTCTGCCCTGAAAATATTAAGGGCAGTCCAAGAAAAGCTCTAATCATAAACAATATATGTACTATTTTTAATACAAAGCTTTCTAAATTTAAATATTTTTCTGGATGATTACTTAATTATGCGTTCTGTTTAGCTTACTTCCACCAGATCAAGAACTGCTGTCAGTGCTAAACTTAGTCCCTGACAAACTGAAAGTGTTTTTACTTCACAGAAGTATTAACTACAGCTGTAGATGTGTACTCAATGTGTACCGAGTGACATTTCCTAAAATTATTTGCTTTATACTGAATTTCAGAAATGCACATCATAGCTGGCCTTCTAAAATATGCATACTTTAATATGGATATATAAACTTAGTAGTGACTTATTTTGAACAAAAAATTATTGTCTGCCTGCTAGAGATTCCTGAAGACTATTTGGCCTATTTTTTACAGAACTATAACCAGACAAGCAAAAGCAATTTAGATAAAATTATTGATATCTTTATGACCTAGTTTAACCAGAAATTTTACTAAGGTTTAAAAGCAACAAACAGTATAGACTATTTTTTAACCTCTTAAATACCCTAACCCTTGGCAACTATTTGGGATGTGCTTCCTAATTGGAGGAGGCCAAAGTTTAGTATCTTTAAAGAATCACATTAATTTAAATATGAGACCCTGCCCTAATATCTGTTGGAGAGTAAATGCATCTAATATTTAAACATAAATCTATATTTATTTGAGGATAAAGTATTCTGTACTAGAATATGCAGCACTATACTGTTCTTCTTGAACTGAAGGTACATATAATGGAATAAATTCTACAGAAATTCACATATAGACTTGGTAATTTCAAGGATGTAAATTGTATCTGCTTTTATAATACTTTGTAAATGGAAGTAAATATGGACAAATTTCAAATAAGGATGTCAGAAAATACTTGAAATCAACCCTAAAAATTCAATTTCATTCTGTGGATTATTTCCTTTTCCAAAGAAGTTAATTAGTAGGCAACCTCTTTCATCAAGTTCTGTAAGTGGCAAAGCTAGCCAACTACTAAAATCTGCTATATTTAAAAAAAAAAAAAAAAGAGAAAAAGAACGACTTATTTTACAATTAGGGATATTTGGGACTGATTGTTTCTTCAGCTGATTTAGTATTCATTGATTTATTTGTCTGAGTCTGTATTTTCTCTCCTCAATTCTACCAGTGTATACACAATAATATGATTGATATTTGGGGTTTTTTTTAAGCAAACTGTAGCATAGAGTAGTCCTTGTGTTATTACAGATTATTAATATATTCCTGTTTCATTTTGGGGTTCTTCTGTTTGATTGGGGTGGGGAGAGGGGACTTGTCTTTGGCTTGTTGAAGGTTTTTTGCAAGTGAGAAGCCTACAAAAATAACACATTTAAGACAGTCCTGCAAGTTCTAAGGATTAAACATCAGGTAATGTATTCAGCTCAAAAATACTACTGAAAAAGATGACCATTTAAGCAGAGCTGTTATACAATGGCTTCTTTTGGGCTCTTCCTTTCCAAGGAAATTATTGAGTGTGACAGCTGAAAGGTGATAGAAAGAATATTAAAAATAGAAGAAAAAATATTAAAGTAAATCCATCTGGCATTCTGACACTGCATTTGAGATAAAGCCCAAGGGAAAGAGGATAAAGTCCTGCTTGCTGACAACACAAATACTCTACCTAAGCTCTTAGAGAAAATGACTTCAATTTAATCTTGTCAATGGAGGTCAGTCTTTGATATAACCTTAACTAGGTGAGTTCTGAGTTCTGAGCACACAATATAACACGCCAGAAAGTTGTGAGTCTAATAAATAACAATATAATTATCCAGGTCAGGAGCAGACTCAGCTCTACTGTGACCTGTCCAACAGATGAGTTTACTCCAACCTTACCTAGAGACCAGCAGGTGAGTGAGGAGATCTCCTTCATGTCAGCTGTTATATGAATCATTAGAACTAAAAACCAACTTTTAGACTTCAGTGCATTTAGATTTGCTCAAGTAAATACACTGGGGTTTTTTGCTTGTACATTCCTTCACAGTATCTGCATCATTCTGCATGTTTGATCTGACACTTTGAAAGCCCACACTGTACCATAAGACAAGGCAAACAGGAATCTCAGTTTTCAGTTTTATCCCTGTAAAGTTTTCCTAGTGCAAGCCAATATAAAGGGATGAGTGCCCAGCAGAACAAGCACTGGACCATTCTGCCCCAGCAGGGAGCTGGCCATATTTGAGACACCCCAAATAATCCTATTGCTGACAGTCTGCAGAACCCTGGGCTGCTCTGCCATACCCTGTAATCACAGGAGACAGAGACTTACGGGCCTGTACAGAACTGATCACAAAATTGCTTTACAGTATCATTCATGCTGACAGGCAGAAGCAAGTTTGTTTTAAAACAAAGATACCTTTAGCCACAATAAAAAAACATGTGCTGTGTGATAGCTTAGGATAGCTGCCAAAGATCTATGATAATTATGACAATTTTTTTTTTCAAAATAGATAATAGAAAAAATAAGGAAGGGCAGTCTGTGGCCTGCAATGAGAACCAGAGGAGGTGAAAACTGATCTATAAGGTAAGAAGGAAACTTCTTCAAAGTTCTCTATTCCAGCTTAGCCACTTATTTTGGCATAATATCTCAGCTAAACAAGCACCTTGATAACAATGGATACTTGTCTGAAACAAAACTTCAGTAATTTAGATGCAGAATTGAAAAGTATTGCACACATCTCCCATAATTGCAGTATTGTACAAGACTGATGTTCTATATTGCCTTTTACATTTATCATTCTGTAAATAGATATCCAGAGATGCCTAAATATTTTATCAAGTATTTGTTAACACTGTAAAAAGCATATTTATTTAAACATAAATGTTTACTATTCAACTTAAAAGATAGATTATAATGCAAACTGCCTTTGCAGCTTAGAGAGAATTTGGCATTAGAGTAAACAAGTATCAGTTTTTATCACTGCATTTTAAAACAAAGTGTTTTGGTTTTTAACAGCATGAAAGAATGCAAGCCACAATTTTAATTTGCTATATTTTTTTTCTAAACTATAGAAATTGCTTTTACCAAGACAGAAAAAAGTCTCATTCTCATTCCTCAGAGCAATGAGGACCAGAAGGTGTAAATGGGAATGATTTGCTCTAATGAGCCAGCATTAGAGCAATATTTGGATTACACTGATAATTCTTAACTACTCAAGAACCATTTTCACAGCATTTCTGTAACTTTGCAGCTCATCCAAAGAGAAATTTAAATGTATTTGAAAGATATTAAATTAAGGAACTTTATGGCATTTGCATTGAGCCTCAAAAGGCTAGAGAATCAGAGAAAATGAAGTAGCAGCAAATAACATGGAAAATTAAGGGGAAGGCAAAACCTACCATGAAATAGCACAGACAGCTAGAAATACACAATATTTGAAACATCTATGACAGTTGCAAAATAGCTATTATCATTAGAGTTTAAACAAAAAAAGACAAAAATTTTATTTTCTCAAGATTGACAAATAAGAGACATCTCTAAGGAGAACAAAAAGGTTCATGATGTGTGGAAAGCAAAACGAGGAAAGTTATCCATTCCAAGGGAGGCTGCCCTACCGAGAGCACACTGGAGACAGGAGTCCTCCTTCTGGTACTTGAGTTAAAGAAGAGACAAACATCTGAATGCATATCAGTTTCTAAGGCTCAAAAAATTTCTTCTAGCAGTTTTCCAGTAAGGAGAATCGATGTTTTCAAGTATATGATTAAAGCTCTTGTATTCAATAATTTGGTCTGTTTAGCAAGTATAAAAGGTCATAAAAGCATAGTGCCTCATTCAATAAAAACTTCTGAATTTAAAAAAGCTTTTATGTTTGAGAAAACAGCATCTCTTGTTGTAAGAGACAGTCTTAATAATTTCCAATTATTCTCTGAAGGTACCTCTGTAGGAGCATCCAGCACTTTTTCCCCCTCTTTTTTATGTCTTTATTCAGCAGCAAGGCTCAAAAAGCACCTGGGATTTAAAAAGTTGTCATCAGTCCCACTTTAATTAGAGAAGTAGTACAGAAACATTACTTGCATCCTTGAAAAAACAACTGATCTGTTTTCTAGAATCAAATTAAGATGACCTTCCCCCAGGCTATACATTCCATCCCAATATGATTACCCTATTAAAATTGCCATAAAAGAGGATAAATAAATAATACTTCATTATAGTATAAAGTCTATTATAGCAGTAAATTGATAAGACATCAAGGTCTCAGACTTGTAAGAATTAACTGATTCACTGAATGCAGAAATTTATTATGATGGCTATTTTAAATTATCCATTAAAGTTAAAAAACATCATTTTATGTTACAAGTCTCAGATGAAGCCTCCTTTTCCTTTACAGATAAATAACTTCAGAAATATTTACTTTTACATGAAAAAGCTCTTAAGAGTCTCTTCTTTGTCACAAGACTGAACAAAAACTCTTTGGTCACTATAATTCAGTAAATAAAACAAGCAAGGAGAAAACACTTATGTAACAGGCTTTTAGTTTAATATTTTGGCCACCTTGACAAGCCTGACTGGA
Organism: Peucedramus taeniatus; assembly: GCA_013400575.1. NCBI lineage: Eukaryota > Metazoa > Chordata > Aves > Passeriformes > Fringillidae > Peucedramus > Peucedramus taeniatus. The sequence goes on from WBNO01030679.1 coordinate 7,522, forward strand.
TACCTATCATTTTTGTTGGGTCTAGAAGAGCAAATATTAAGTGTGCTCATTTTCATACATATAAGAAACCTCCATGGAATACTTTCTGTTAAAGACCAAAACAAATCCCTACTCTGGTGGCATCGAAATTTTTCCCTTCTCCCGATGTGTGTAGGTTAAAAGGATTCCAGTTGCATGGATGAGTGAGTTCAGAGCCAGGGATCATGATCCTAGAGATGCAGCAAACCATGGAATAAATCTAATTAAAATTTCTAGAGCAACGTTAGGCAAGACTTTCATGACTTAAGTGAATCATCTTGCAACCAGAACACAATAATTGTAGGGTCTGTGCATTTGTGGAGGTTGAGCATTTCAAACGTACAGAATTACCCCCAATCCCAGAGAGACTGCAGCCCAGTCACTGTCCAACACTGGGACAGGGGAAAAGGCAAAAAACCCACCCTGGCAAATCTAGCAGTATGGCAGTGTGGCCCTGTGCTAAGGCTTGCCACCTCCTGCACACACTGCTGTGTGAGCAGGACAGGAACATTTTTGGGGCTGGGGCAGCCCCTTCTCAGCTCCCTCCTGCTCTTCCACCTTGGCTTCAGCACAGGCAGAGCTCCCTGGGCTCTGCACTTCAGCTGAGGATGCTTCTTCCCATTCCTGATGGACATGGACAAGGGCTCTACACTTACTGCTCCAATTCAGAAACAGACTGGTAGAAGTGGCTCAATTTTCTTACTAATAAACATGAGAGGTTTGTTGGACTTTATTTAAACAATACTTGGGAAGCAGCAGCAATTAGCCTAAAACCTGCCACTCCAAAAGGACAAACTTTGCAAGATCAAAGAAAACAAGGGAAGACTAATAGGTACTTCTGAAGGCTTGAGGATGCTAAAACATTTTTGAACACACTTCTATCAAGCTTACAATTACTTCCATCCTGCAGTAGGGTTGATCCTACCTTTTCAAACTAGGAAAAGCAAGATGAAACATTACACAGTAAGCCATTATTAGATTAATAATATTTTCAGAGCATTAAAAACCTTCACTTCGTCTCATTTTATTTTTAGGTTAGAAGTAGTATCCCACTGACATAGGTGTGGCCAAATGACAGATGAAGAATACTTAGACCTAGCAAAAAACATGCCAACAGTTTGTCAGGATATCTTTCTTCTAAATTCCACTAACTCAAATATTCCCCAAACCAGTTTTATGGGGCTGACCTCTTTAAACAAATTATACCATATGTGTATCCTTTCAGATGCAAAAAAAAAACTGCAAGATTTTAATTCATTTTAATACCATTTTTATTACAAGCTAGAACCACAGGATTTCTTCATTTCTCTTGAAAGCCCTACAGCTAATACCAAGCTAATGAACAAGCAGGCTCAACAACTTCTGCAAAATAACTCTAAAAGAGAAGAGCAAAATGGCAGACTTGCTTCAAAATCAAAGCACTAATATATTCTGATGTTTTTCATTTTACCATGAGGTAACCAGTGAACAGTGCTCAATATAGAAGATTAAAAAAATACCATCCATACAGTTTAAAATGTGCTATAGAGATAGAAAAGCAAACTATTTCACAAACAGATAAGATGAACACTTTTAAAGTGAGATCAGTGTTGCTCTGTGCATATTCAGCTCATCTGACACATTCAGGTTGATGACAACCTCAAGGCTGCTTCCAATTATCGGCGGAGACATTATGTGACTTCTCTGTGCCTTTCTACAATCACATGCCCTAAGTGCCTCATTCCTACTTCCAAGCAGGAAGAAAAAAATGTTTCTCGAGCTCTGCATCTTCTCTGTGTCCCATGAGAAGCAACTTTAACCCAGACTCTTCAGTCTAAAGCACGCATGCACTGCTGCTCTGTGCTCAGCAAGGGCTGCGCAGCCTCCCCAGCACGACATGCTCAGGGACAGGACAGCCTTCAGATAACCTTGTGCTGGGCTGGGGGCTCATAACTGCTCCCAAAAATACTGAGAGTAACAAGCAGTTCATATCCAGCAGTCAACATCTGAACACTAACCGTGGCCCTGAATGATGAATTAAACATGTACTTTACCAGATTTATTTTTTTCAGACCAACAGGGGATAATCAAAATAATTAAATAGTGAAGAACTAGAACAGAACAGAATTTCATGGTGCTCACCACAATCCCATCTTTGTTTTGTTACTTCTAACCACCCACCAACACACAGGAGGTTAAATTAATATTATTGACTACAAAAGGAAAGCAAAAGAACACGTGCAACATTATTGAATTTATTTGGGGGTAAAGTGAGAGATGAGATGTTGAGCAACTGAACATATACAAATCCTCTTCAAATGATTAATGACTCTCTCAAGCAATATAGAAATTTGGTCAGCTAAGCCCACAGTTGAAATAACAAAACCATGATGATGAGTTAATTTAATAAAAGAAACATGTCTCTAGAGTAAAAGGGGAAGGACAATGGCATCTATTTTATTCATAAAATAAGTTTGAAGCATTTAAAATCATCTCCCAGGGTATCACAGAGTATGCACATACACTTCTCTGATTCTTTACAATTTTGCTTTGTACTGATTGTATGAATAAAAGTTTAAAAAAAGACTCAAAGGAAATACTTTTTCATGTCACACACTAAGTTTTTTCTTGACTCCATTCAGCAAGCGTGAGTCCTAGATACAGAAATTCAGAATCCACAGAAACCAGCTGAGGCAGGTTTACATCAAATACAAGTTTTTATTTGCCCTAGGGAGAAAGCTGGGAGACAAGGGAGGTTGGAAAGAGGGGCAAGTTAAAAACCTGGATATTGAAAAATATCTGCGTAGGTAAAATGAACATCTGCACACTATTCCCATCCTGAACTTGTGAGAATAAGTGAGTGGTAGAGCCCAAGATTTAAGTTTATGAAATACAAAAACAGTCTCTCTTATGTTTTTAACTTCTAACCATTTTTCACATCAAGCAAAGACAGGCCAACAATGATAAATATAACAGAAGCAATAGAAGAATACATTACATAAACTGAATTTGTCAGAGCAACATCATGAAACTATCTGGAGTCTGGACAACTATTTCTTCACTATATTAAATTCTCAGATACTCACTGAACAATTTACTGGGATACTCACTGAGCTGTGGACTGTGTTGCTATTGGAATCCTACACACAACTTCAGAATTATGGTCAAACCAGAGCACAGGGGGACACTGAATGCAACTGAAGAAACGACTGAGATTTTCAGAAACACTACCACCATTTCCATGTTCCAGCTCTAGCTCGTGTGGCAATGTCGTCTATTCTAAATTAAAACAGATAAACACTTTCAGAAAAGCTGATCAGGCCAATTGGGTCAACCAGAGGCAGATTTCTAGTTTGAAATCCATCTGGGGGATGGGATAACTGGTAGTTTTATGAACCATCTACCCCACACTCCAGCTTGCTGCTCTGTCTTGTTTACAATCATTAGGAGTTTAGGTTCAAGAAGCAACAGAGATAACATCTCCCAAAGACTCTGAAGAATCCAAGAAATATTCCTAGGATGGGCTTTGCGTGAAACATCTGCTGAGAGCTGAGGATGTCCCCAGCAGACAGTGGCAGCCCAGACTGGGTACATCTTGTATTTGTGCATTTCCCTCAGCTCAGCAGGAAAGATCACACACACAGGGGCCTCTCAGCCATCTAAACAGTTTAAAAAACATTTTTTAGCTCTCTCCAGTTACTCTCTCTAAACATCCTAATTTCCTATTTCACTGCTCCTTCCTGTCTCTCTGGTAAAGGATAAATTGAAAATAACAAGAGAAAATACAGTATCATTCAGTCACAAATGAGTCTGAAGTGCTCATCTAACAAAAAACATTAAGAAGCTCTCATTCTTACCAGATGTTTATCTGAGATCCTGCATCTTGTTCAGGACATCATCTGAACAATGACATTTTTAAGGGCAAATAGCATATTTTTCTTAATTGTTACTATCTTCTTAATGGAAAAGATGAAATACAGATCTATAAATTTCACTGCATTTGTCTACATTGAAGGAGAAGAGCTGAACATAAAAATACTATATAATTTTTTTAATTATGCTTGGCAGGAAAATCCTCCATTGCCTTTTAATATTTATTGTAGAAATAAAGATTAGTGCTAATATAATACACTCCCTTATAAAAAAAGATTTATAAGTTTTGAATATGTTGGCTCTGAGCTTATTGCCACAGCTAAAACAATATTCATAAAAATATAAACATATTTAATGTTTGTAATGGTTATTCTCATGGATAACTACTACATTTAATGTCTTTTACTCCCGTGCTTGCTTCATTTTAAGTCTGTGACAAAATGTACCTGTATTGCCTTTTCCAGGTCATAAGCCATCTATAACCACTGCAATTCAGTGTCATCTTGAACAAAAGGCTTAGCCAACAGGAAAAGGTATTTGGAATAATGAGAAATTTGTGAAGCTGACCCAGAGGTTATTAATTCAGGCTTCCTGGACATAAGTTTACTGCACAGATGACTTTGTGTAGATTCCAAGGGAGAAATTACAGTAGATATTGTTACAAAAACCTCCAACTGCCAGAAAAAAGATCCTCCCTCCTAAATAAGGTGCCATGAAAGCACTTCATTAAGCAATAGCTTGTCGTTAGCTATTTTTTTTGAAATAATATATGGCATGACTGGACCACACAGGGATCTGAACAACAATACCTACAACGTATCATGGAGAAACCCTGATATGTAACACACAGCTCAGCCATTTACTGATCTGTAGTTTAAACAAACACAGAGACCTAAAACAGACTTATAAACTTTAGTGACATAAATATTTTCAAAGACAGAAAGGCTTATGCTAATGGATACCATTCAAAATGCCTAATGTAACACACATCATCCAGAAACAGAAATATGCCATGAATAAATCCTCAGCAAACATTCAGGTACTTGGAGCACAAATATGAGCTTAGTTTTACCTGAGCTATATGCTGACACTGAAAATTTGCAGGGTTTGTTTATAGTAAAGCTGATTGGAAATAATGAAATGTCATCCCTGAAATATCTCTAATTCCCATTCCGAATATTACTGTATTTAGAAAGAATTTTACAACAGGAAGACTTATTATTAATACAAGATTATTTTCTAATCAGAAGAATGTCTCTACTTATATATATCCTGTACTTTAACTGCTTTACAAATGACTTGCATATTTGTCAGCATCTTGGGTTCAGTTAGACAGTGACAAGCCATAAATACTTGAAGGAAATGAGACACATTCGATTTAAAAAAGCCTCTCATCTCTTGTTACAGCTATGCAGAGACTTTGATGTGAATGGTGGGTGCTGCAGCTGAAAACAATAGCTGTCCATTTATCTTGGAGCATATACATGACTAAGAGGCTAATCTGATACAATACCACTTTTATGTACAGAAGAATTAGGAGAGTTTGCATCTGCACATTTTAATACCCACTCCCCAAATCCTGTGTATGACTGTGCCAGAGAAGGTGAAATAAGTCTGTTTTTTAGTGCTTCTCCATAGCAGTTGTTCTGGCAGAGTTCAGCTCCCAGGCACTCCTGTGAGCAGTGGCCAAAGAGCAAATCACCTGCCTGCTCTGCACTAAGGACATTTAGAAAAGGATTAGAGTGGTGAGAGTTCATGACCCATGCACAACACTGGCATCATCCAGGCAAAGTTCAGATGTTGAACTGGGGTTTCTCCTACCCGAGCTTCACAGTAATTACTGAAAGGCAGGACTCAGGCAAATACTAACAAATAGCCAAAAAGAAAACAGCCCTGAAAATACAGTCAGCTTTACAGTTCTCCACAGAAAGCAGGAAGAGTAGTTCACTACTCTTTTGAGTACACTACTCTAGTGTTTTTTCTCAATTAGCTCTGATATTCTGGTTTCTCAAACCTTTAGAGTATTTCCAAAGACAGCCTTTGTAATCTCATCACACTGGGCAGATCTGCTGAAGTGCTGCAAGATGACAGGTGAGGAGCTTCACCCTTCTTATTATATTCATTCTTTGTTTCTTTCTACTTTTCTTCAATCTAGTTTATAACAAAAAATATAGAGGAAACTAAAGCAGTAAATGTATCTATCACCAGGCTGCTAGAAGTAAAAATCATGTAAAAATTATTAACTTTCTACTTTACACCAGCCTCATTGGAGTCTTACTAATTGTGTCTCTGCTATTAACTGCAATTTAGCCGGTTAATGAAGTTGGGAAATTTTAGTCTTGTTTCTGAAACTCAAAATTTTTCCTCCCACTTCAATTTTTCCTTCCCCCTAAAAGCAAATTCTTTTACTTCAAATTAGAAAATCAGGCTTATCTACATATTTGCACAACAAAATCTTGCTGAAATTTATGCAGTTTTTCATTAGATACTGTTCTTTAATCATTTGTTAAAAGTGCAGGGAGAAAAAAAAAAAAACAAAACACAAAAATCAGCATTATATACATCTCATGAGATCAGTCTTGGTTCCTGAGCTGCAAGATAGGAATTATCTCATTTGTCATACCTGCAGAACTAAAACTGCCTGATGAAAAATCCCCCCAGCATTACCTGCCCCTCAGAGCATCACTGGTACTTCTGTGCCCTCAAATGCTCTGTCTGATGTGTCCCACCTGAACAGCACAGAGCAGCACTCCAGAGTCCCTGCCCAGCTCCCCACACTGACACAGAGCAGTTCAAACTCCCCATGCCTGAGTGCAGCACTGCCCCTCCTGATCACAGCACTTCAGCTCCCTAAGGGGTTCCCTTGGGGTGAAACCTTCCCTCAGCAGCTTGCATAACACTGCCTCATGCCAGGCAAGAGCAGCCCTAGCAACATGTAGAATTTAACTCTCTCAGATTTACCTCCTGAAATAATTTCACTTCTATAGTCCGGCCCTGCTTCTATTTTCAACAGCAACAAAATAATTACACCTGCCTGTATCTCAAAGCCTGGAGAAAACTCTTCATTTGACCTCATGGTTACAGGCAAGATAATCAGGGCATCATTAATTCAGAATGATTAGACAGTTTCCTAACAGGCTATTAGTATGTATGAATTTGTCCCACTTGTGTGGATCCAAATCTTTTAGCATCCTAGAATAGCTAAAAAACCCCAACCTTACGTTTTACATTTTCTATCAAACCAACAGCTGAAGCATCACCATGAGTCACCGAGGTTGAGTAGCTGGGGACAATCAAGTGTTGAAATTATAAACGTCAAAAGGCTGTGATTCACTGAAATCAAGCGCCTGGGTTTAATTTATTTATATTAAGCTTCCACATTTCTGAGACATGGTTTCACCCAACTGCTTCCCTAGGAGTGTAAATCACCATCAAAGTACAGAAGAGTAAATCTGCAGAACATAACTGGGTTTGAAGATGACGCACAGCAAACAGTTGCAAAAGCACATATAGGGATTCATTGTTAGAGCTGCTCCAGTCTTGGAAACATCTCCACATTTTTCCACAGTTTATGCAGGAATTCAGAATGTTGCAAGGATATAATTAGTATTAGATGTGATTAATTCACAGTGTGGGAAAATACAGAAAGAACTGAAATAGAGCTTTGTGAATCTCCTTTCTCTCCACCCAAACTGCAATCAAGCATATGCCTATTGACTCTCTGAACATACTGCCAGAACCCAATTTTGGAGCTGGCATTTTTCTCTTCTGGCTGTAATATTGAATGTTTCATTTTTCAATGTCACACTATTTACCATGCACATATTTTAGTCATATCATTTCACAGTATGGTTCTGGGGCTGGTTGGCTCACAGTTTCTTCGTACCTATTTTCCTTCATTCTCTTTTCTTTCTCACCAGAGTGTTTGCCAACTCTTATCTGTCTATATTTATAAAATAAGAACAAGCTATTATCAGTCCTTTGAAAGGCACATAGTACAGACTTCTAGGGAAAAAAATCTGCAGGTTTCATTTGCATGGTTTGAGAAGAATCAGTTTTGATTTCTACTCTGGCTCACTCTGGATTTTGCACTCAGCTATGCGTCAGGATCAGAGCTTCCAAGTTTACTTGTAATGCTGAAAACATGAAACCCAAACCATTTTAGAGTTTGATACACAACAATAAATCAATCCTTAGAGTACTGCCATGAGGCTCAAATTTGCTTGAGGAGTTCTGTGAACCTTAGCAAAAATCTCATGGAAATTTAGCTTTTAATGATAGCTGAAGTCCATCAGTGCTTGGCATGGTTCCACAAGTTCTAACATAAGGTTTGGAAAGGGCTGGCAAGCACAGTCCTTCACTGGTGTTTACTTACCTGCAATCAGCAAGAATAATACATTCCTAATGTATGCTCAGTTTTTGAATTTGGTGTGTATTTCACCATGCTAAAATTAAATTCAAGTGAAAGCAAGATGACAGAGGAAAAAAGTGATATAGGGAATAAAGCATGGGAAAAGGAATTATTACTTTAGTTCTTCTCTGCCCAAAATTCTACATGCCTCCTGAAAAGATAAGTGAAATGGAAAAAATAAATGCCTGGGTGACTTAAATATTTAATTCTCAAACCTTATGTTTGGCTTTAAATTTGGTGTGACCTCTGCTGTGATTAAGTACAACTATGCTGTACAGCACAAGCCAGGGCAGCAACTCTCTTAATACAGAGACTGAGAAAAGTGAGCTGGAAGCTGCATTACCTTGCCTACACAGTACTGTGCCCGAGTTAATTAGAATTATTATCAGGAGAGAGAGCCTATGACCTTGGAGGCAGCTTTATCCTACACAGATCACCTGCTATCAAAACCTCAGCCTCCTCATGGCCCTGGGGCTGACCACACAGACCACAAAGGATGTCAGAGAAACCCTGGATTCAGGTTTTTCTGATCATGTTAACCAACAGTAGGTTACAAGGCTCCCTTTAAAGTGTCCTGAGCTACCCATTTCTTACTGCAATTTGCTAAAAAGAAGTATTCCATACATTGATGACAGAAAAAAAAAAGAATAAAATTATATTGTAAATGACATATCATAACTCTAAAAGTGCTCATAACACAATCTTCATTCTAATAATAACTTCCTATTCTGTTAATAACTATCATTATGTTGACTTTAATATAAATTTTCCCTAATCCCTGACTATCGAGGTTATTATTTTTGTCAGCTAAAAAACATATAGATCATTGATTATATCCATAAGCTCTTCAATTATTATATTGTTGCCATTCTGTAGTAACTATTCTCTAACTAACAAGGTTCAACATAGGTAGGGGTGTAAAAACTGAAAATAAAGTCTCTTAACCACACTTTATATTTTTAGTCCATATTTATCTGGCACTTATTGGCCTCTAAGTTATATACCTACACTAATGAGGGAATAAACCTCCTTGTCCCAGCATTTACTCAAAAAAACATGTAATGTACTCTCTCTTCTCTTAAATTCAGTGGTTTTTTACTTTTTCGGTTTTATTTATAAAAGGTTATGCTTACTGCAAATTCTGTCCTGGAACAGACTTTATTAGATTAAAACTAATTTCCTTCAAAATGTCTGTCCTTCTACATCTGAGGAAAGCATCCTGACTTAATATTAGAAGAGAAGGGAAAAAGCCCTAGTTAATTAGGGGAAAAAAATATGCACAGAGCCCCCACCACGACAACAGACATCCTTTCATCCCTGTATGGCACCGTCCTCTCCCGCTCTGGGGCTCCCTACATGCTGTGCCCTAGGTTTCCCACAGGAACACCCCAGTGCTGGCCTGGCCCTGCCAGATCCAGCTGCAAGGCCACCGAGCCAGCCCTGCCCTGCAGGCAGCTCCTTCTGCTTCCAGGCCTGGCCGGTGCCTGCACTTCTTCAGGCTGCAAGAAATATTGCAGGAGTTGGGGTGCAGCTGCAGGACTGGAAGCCTCATACCAGAGTTGTCCTTTCTCCTTCGTAGTGACCCCAAAGGTGGAATGAGCAAGGTCATTTATTGTCAGACAAGCTCTTTCCTGACACCAGCAACTTTCCCACGTCAGGGTAAGGAGACATCACCTGAAGATCACCGCAGAGAGAAAAAACTACTGGATACTCACACTTCTTTATTTTAGTGACAGCAGCAGATGTAAGAGCTGTGCTGTCCTTGCTCCCCAGCTGCTGGGAGAGGTGAGGATGGACACTGTGGGGAGCAGGGCTCCCATGGGAGCTGGACACTTCTCGGGAAGCACAGAGGGGAGATGGATGTGGTGTGAGGGAGCTGCTGTGGGGTCAGAGGGTATGTGCCCATCCCGGGAGCTGCTGATCCTGCAGATGGTGGCTCTTGAGCAAAACTGGCATCTGCAAACCCTTGACATGGAGCTCTCCAAGCAAGGGCATGGAATTACTCTTGACAAAGGGAAGTGCCAGCCATTGTCCCTTGGGGAGAAGGAAACTCAAAACTTGCTCCCATTTCTGTGAGCCAGTAGAGCTCTGTGAGGGGTTTATATTCTCCAGATACAACACGTGAGGACGTGCTTCAGAAAAGCTGATACAGACTCTCTTTTCACCACCACCACTTAAATAGTCATAGGAAAGGGAAGTAATGGGGAGCTTATTGGGGAGAGATTACAAAGGAAAGATCTGATAGTAGAGGAGAATGGAACTACAGAGTGACCTTTCATAAATAACTGCTACGGTCCCAAGCGAGTTAATAAAATTACAGACTAATTCAACCACATCCCTAAACTTGCCCTTCAACAATTGCATGGTCAAGACATTGTATACAAACAGAGAGGTCAGCCTTTGCTAATGACCTCAAAGAGCTTCCTCAGTGCAGCAGTGCAGACAGGCTGCAGTTACAGACTCAGGCGCTGAGTCACGGACTATACCCTTGCCTACATGTGTAAGGCATTAAGTGTTCATCACAGAAACTTAAATAAATTAAATCATTCCATTGCAAATGACAAAAAGGGAACTTTCAAGTTGTACAGTTATTATTCAGAGATATGGAAGTAATAAAGTTAAGGTTCCGCAGGCAACCTTACCTCTGGACTTTGGTCTGCATGCGTGTGGTTGTTAATTCAGTAAACCACTAATAATTCTGGGTTTTTTCTTAAAAAGAAAAGAATAATAGTTTTTATTGGCATACTGTCTATCAACTCTCAATAAAGGTAGCTCTGCTGTATTTAAATAATCCTTTTAAGTGACATATTTTTATTCACTAACATCTTTTCCCTCTATTCTCACATTTTGATGTACCAAAATCACATTTCTCTCCACAGAGCTCCACCAACAACCCTCACCTCTAAGCAACTAAACAGGGTACAAAAGGTTTTCTCCATGGATCTCTCCCTCTGCATTTTTGTATTAATTCACAGCATTCCACATGTGCAAGAAAACACTCAGATAAATCTAAATCCAACTTAATTGAATGTGCAGGAGGTCTTTATATGCCTATAATCTTTCAACCTTATTCTGCCATGTTATTCACAAGCTTTTGCAGGATACCTACAGAATATATACTGACTATTGTTCAAGCAAGCAACTTCATCAGCTCTGGCTGCCATACAGGTAGCTTACAGTACATAGAAGTCATCTTATATACACATTAAAAACTGACAAAGGACATTTGATTCTGTATAAAAAGCAGTATTAAAATCACAAGGTCTATATCAAGTTCACACAAATATAACACCTTCAGTCTTGCACCCAAAAGAAATTTAAGTTTGCTATTGTGCAGATAGAACATTACTGTTTTGGTATGTTGAAGGTTGTAGGGATTGCTTTATTTTTTTAATTTTTCCTCTACTGTCTTAAATAACCTGAACATTTTTACACTTATTCTTCTTTAACTAACTGGCTAATCATATCCTGAAAATTGGGGAATCTACAGGCAAGCAACTCGCTTGGAAATGCCATGACAAATGTAGTAAAAAGGTCATCAATGGCAAAATCTGAATATACAACAAGTTCAAGAGCTTGCTATTGTATCTGGTATAGAAAAAATGCAAAGGTGAAATCCTTTGGAGAATTTTTTCAAAAATTCGATTTAGAGGTTCTTACACCATAAGTGACTGTGAAATCAATCAAACATAGACGAATACTTATGTCAGAATTTTTAGAATCCCACCCAAAGAGAAAAATGAGATAGAGCATAACACAGCTATGCAAGAGTCTAGCAACAAAAATATTGTCTAGGAATAGCTTTGAAATATTTATAAACAAGTGTAGCGTTACAGCGGAGGGAAGGAAATCTATAAACAACAGGGTCATATTGTAAGTTTAATTAAGAAAAAAATAAAAGGCAAAATATCTGAAATACCAAAGGAACATCTTTAAAGGGACTTTGGGGGTGGGAGGGCACGGTTGGGTTTTTTAAACAACCACAAATACTCTCAGACTCGTACTGGGATGAGACAAGAGTGGCATCTAGTGGATCCCAGCGTTACGGTGCTTCTTCCCATTGAACAACTGGGACAGGGCCCAGCCCCGCTTTTCTGCCGTGTTCATTGCAAACCCCTGGGCTGTAATTGAGTGTCTGGTGAGCCCTTGATAGCAAAATTGGGGAGTGGGGGTGTGGGGAGGTTGAAAAGTAAAGGGAGAAAGAAGAGAGGGTTTGTTCTCGGTTTATCGGCGATTTGTTAGGAACTTTGCTTAGAAGCAAGTGGGTGGGATTTTTGTTTTAATCTGGCAGGAATAAATTGCACACTTTTTAAGAAAATGTTCAGTAAAGCTATAGGACTAATACTGGTTTGTTCTTCATGTGTGCTTGTTTACTTACACCTGACTTCCAACTATAAAGTGTATTAACAGAGCATGTTCATACCTTGTATACACATTTGGCCATATTTTCCAAAATGTACTTAATGATTTCCTGAGTTACATATTTTTAACATGAAAATATAAAAAAAAAAGTTCCCCAATTGAAAATTTAGGAATTTCATTATGAGAGTAGACAGTGAATTTGCAGGAATGTATTTCCAGAGAATCATTCAGATCCCCTGGGGGAAGATCACTTGCCTAGGAAAAGGGTACAGTATTATGGCATTAGGGAGACTTGATGAGTTTTTGATCCAGGTTCCATTTTAATTACGTATTATTAATCATTTTGCAGTTGGAAAAATCCTCCATTGTCTATGTATAACTAATTAGGAACTCATGTTTCTTAAATTAAAGAAATGTGTAGAGGTTTCTTTTGCAATGTGGGGTTGAGCTGAGAATACATTGCACTAGAGCATAAATTTTCCTTCACAGTCCAAAAACTGTTCCTCTACAACACAAATATACAGGAAATTAAATTGTGTATTATAGTCCAAAACTGCTGTGAGACACTACAAACATTCAAATATCACCACTGAAAAGGCCATTTATGTAACTTCATCTGCTTTGCATTTGCCACTCTTATCTCTTTGAAATGGTTTTCTGATAGTAAAAATAATTTCTCTATTAATCTCTGCACAGAGTAACCACACAAGCATAAGTATATATTAATTGATATTACTGTTTATGACTTGGATGCCAATGAGTGAATATTACAAATGCTGCTATTACTATCAGCAGAGCAGCATGCAAGGCGGATTTGAATTGTAATCAGTGTCAGACACAAAGCCATTAAACTAATATTTAACATATATTAAACAGAATCCAAGTGTTGAATGTTAATACATATATATACAGTGATGTAATTTAAAACATTACAAAATGTATGTAGTAGAGAATAAACCAAAAAATCTGTGTGGTGGCAAGCCATTGCATTCGAGCTCAACTTACCTAAGTGTCTATTTATTTCAGGAGTGACTTTTTTTTAGTTTTTAGAATTTAAAGTGAAATTTAAAGCTAAAATTTCATTTTTAAAAGTGAAATACAAAATTATTTCAGATTTTTGGAAAGCATTTTGATTCTGCCAGACATTGAAATTCACCACGTCCAAACAGCAGTTTTTCAGATTCTTTTTTCCCCTGAATTTTGGTTAAGAACCATCACTGGCTTAATATGGTGAATGCTATGAGAAAGCTTAAATTTAAATTCCTAGAAAATGAAGGATTTTGATAATATAGCTGCTGACTTGCAATGTAATAAATGAGATTTGTTGTCACAACTTGCCAGAATTGCAAGCTTTAAGTACCATACTCTTTCTCAGCAAAGAAAATTAAAAATCAAGGCAAAAGCAAAGCCTCAGTCAGTACCTTATCTGACTACACTGTGTGATTCCATCCAGTGTTTTGAACATATATCATCAACTTTACATCATTACATCATAATGATTACATCATAATGTTCTAGCTATGAAGTTTCCCTATTCTATAATTATTGAGAAGACTACAGCTCCATGGCTTTTTGCAGTACCTGCAAAATGCAACATTCAAATTAACTTTGCAAAATTTGTTTTTCCCACATAGGGCAGCTCTGTGTGCTGGATCACTCACCAGAACTTCCCTGTGACCTTTCTGTTAGGACAGGTCAACTGTCCAGGGGCTCCAGTGCAGCTGAGTGGGAACAGAACTGCACCATTTATTGGTGTGAGCAAAGAAAGGAGTGTGAGCCACGGATCAGGACTCAGCTGTGCTCACTGCCCCTACACATACACATACACACACACCATCTCGTTGCAGGCATGCAAAGCAACCCCTGCTCTCGAGTTTTCCACCTAAAGGCAAGGGAGGAGACTTATACCATCAGGAAACATCCATAAATAATTAGGTAAAACCAATCAGGAAGATAAGCAACACCTTCAGATCATCAACCACCTTATTCACCATCGAGGGTTTGCAGGGGTGGCAGGGGGAGGGAGAAGCAGTGGACCACTTGTTGAAAAAGGACAATCAAAAAGAAAAGAATGTAATTAGCAAAACATTTCAAAGTAAGAACAGCCAGCTCCCATCTGTAATCGCTCATGAAACCCAGAGAAGTGATGGCAGCACTCCCCAGCAGTGCTGTCCTTTGCCAGAGCTGGGGGAACTGACCATCTGCAGGTTTGTACAGAACCTGCCCTGGATGTGTGAATGGCCGCTTTTCCTGAAGAGGTAGAGACATGGTTTTAGTTAATGCAGGGCATTTCAACCGGTAAAATGTTACTAAATCAACTGTTTATCAATATACATTCTGGTATCTCAGCAGTTACAGTTCAGCATGTAGGGTAACAATAATGGAAAACAGAACTTGCCATTATGTATCATTAAAGTATAATCAATTACAGGAATCTCTTAGTGCTTTCCTTCAGAGACTCAATCACGAGGAAACACAATCTACTTAAATGTGCAGATAACAAACGGAAATGATTTTTAAAACAAGGTGACTGGGTTGAAAACATTTTTAAAGATAAACTTTAACAGATTTCCTGACCTCATTTTATTAATGCAGAAGTCAAAATAGACAAAAATGCTGGCTTTATATTCCAAGAATGGAATATGAAAGTTCCTATTAAATCTGGGCCTGGAGCATGTATTTTCCAGCCAACGTGCAAGATTGCATTTGCTGTATTCATCGTTATATATTTGTGTGTATATACAATGATGTCACTGTTTATGGCACTGGAAAGTCCAAATCAGAAAACACAGATTTTATACTGTCCTTCTGGAGCTCTCTCCCACATGGGCTTAAGGCAGTGCTCCCCAGATTCACCAGTTAATGTCAGGGCTTATCTGGAGACCAGAGCAGAGGTGCCTGCACAGGCTGAGCGCTCCGCGGAGCAGCAACGATGGCAAGAGCTGATGAAACCATCAGGCACATCCTCAGCTCTGAGGAGGATCTGTCACTGCAGAAATGCTTTATCAGTCAGAAGAAAAGCTGAGCTGCAGTCTGAAGGGTAAGGGCAAGGCAGCAAAAGAAACAGCTTTGTATCCCATGCCCCTGGTATCTCCTCCTGTCTCTCTCCTGATTTATCTCAGAACTCTTGGTTTACACAAGTGACACAGGTGAGTCACCCAGCTGAAATAAAATTGGATCCACCCAAATTGGCCTTCACAACAATCCCACCTCTCAGTTTTGTCTTCTCAGGGACAGAGGGAAAACCAGGAAGATGCAGTGAAAAGATGAGGTGTTGTTCTATTTCTCCAAAAGCCCAGCAGCCCCTGCTCAAGAGGAACGCTGGTGCTGCCTGAATGTAGAAAGGTCAAGGACTGGGAATTATTTGGAGGAAATACACAGCAAGGTATTTACCAAGGAATTACATTTTTTTAAAAAAAGGAATTTCATTTATATCTATGGTTAATTGTGGAGACTCTTAGGGCTGCTGTTTTTAAGGTGTTCAGAGCAGAACTTAGATGAAAAATGAAAAAATATTTTGGGATTCAAGTGGTTTTATAGTACATGCTACATATTCTTATTCTCTGAATTTCAATTAATCTTTAAGAGATTTCTCATTCTATAACCTGCAATAGGTCCCAATGAATGTAGGTCCCATAAAATCTGCAGAAAATTGGTATTCTAAGAGATGAAACAGAGTAAGGAAGGGGAGAGGATATAGAAATTGAGTAATTTCTCATAACACTACCATCTTGTATTTCACCTCCTTATTATGCCTTTTCATATCATTGACATTCAACATGTAGTTAAAGCCTGAAAATTTAGGTCTTCCTAGGAGAAAAATAATCATTTGAGTTATAAGGAGTTGCCTCAATAGATACTTACATGTATGGGAATTTCAGTGAAAATGAGGCAAATTTTCAAAAGGCAATGTAGGGTTTGCCCCTTTACTGAGAGGTTTGCACTTAACTTTGAACATCTCTACCCCATCATTGTGACACCAACACCATTACACTTAGTGGGACTCTTAATTTCCCAGGTGTTTACAGGAAACAGCTGTTTCCCCAGCTGCTGAATGAGGGCATTAGGAGATGTGACACTTGTGATTGGGAATGACACGGGGACCTGAAGTGTTGCTGGGCTCTCTGTGCCAGGTCCTGTGTAAGATAAGATCACCCAGCAGCCAGGGCTGTGTGCAATACAGCCCAGGGCAGCACACTGTGCTCCAGGGGCAGGGCAGTGAGGATGAGTTAGGGGTGCACTTTCTCCCAGCAGGTGCCCAGCCTGTCTCCCCAGCCCTCTCTGCTGCTGCCAAGGGGGCAGAATTTGAAGCAGGAGAGGGGGGAACTGAGCCAGGCCCCCGGTGTGGAGGGGAGTGACTGAAAGGAGAGGAGAACACGGAGAGCAGTTCAGCACTGTGCAAGGGCAGCAAGGCCACTGGGCTGGGCAGAAAGGCTTGGAAAGACCTCACAGCCTCCAAAACCTCCCACAGCTTTTCATAACATCAGATGGCCTCTGTCCAGATCATTTTACCTCATCACAATTCCATACACCCTGTCAAAAAAAGAAAAATAATCACAAATCTAACATAAGCTTCCACATGCCATAAAAATTGGACCAAATCTCCTCACCTTGCTGTCAACCAGCTGGGCCTTTGCCATCCCTATACCCAAAATCTCTGTGGTCCATTCCAACACAGCACACCTCCCTCTACTCATCTCTTCTTTGCTGCAAAATTCTGGTTTGCTTATGATGCTAAAAGCTCTTGAGCTGACTTTGTCAGCAGGAGCTTCACACAGCACAGAATATCCATTAAAGCTTTCCCTAACATCTCTGATTGGCACCTTTTGGATGCACAGCAATATTTCTCTGAACACATGCTTCTCATTTCAAAAAGCTAACTGGACACAGAATAAGATTTAAAATCGTTATTTTTTTACATCTCAATTGAACAGTCCAAAAGCTTTAGCTAAACAGCTGATGGTTTAAATCAGAAATCTAAAATGCATGAAAAGTGATATTAAATAAAATTACTGCTATTTAAATGTTGTCCTCCTTTTTCTTTTTAATGAATCACAAACAAAAGACTTACTTGAACTTGGCTTGCATGATTTTTCAAGGAAGAGACCATTGCTTTTTTCCCAAGCTTTTCCCATAGGCAAGTACATCTTCTAACCCTTTATTTCATGCACTTAATCATTGAGCTTTGTTGACCAAAACCTGATCTTAGACATTGTCTTTCACTTGGAGGTTTTTTAGGCTTTTTTAAAGGAGGACATCTCCCACAAAGCATAACCCACAAAACCAGTGATAAAGACATGCACATCATGCATTATACTTAAGGTTGAATTTCAGAACTTTAGACAAAATTACTAAACCATAAATACTAAACTATACATGCATTAAAATGTGCATATTTAATTCAACCTCTCAGCCATGGCCACACATCTATGTGGAGTACAGCTCAGAAGGCTGCATTTCTAAGTCTGAAGGTTTTACAAATCATAGATTTGTCGAGTTCTGAAATCTTCCGTTTTTATATTTAAAAAGACCTGAAAGTCATTAACTGTGGCTCTTGACATCAATTATTGTGTGCTGTGCTGCCACCTATTATTCATGGAAAAATAATTGCTTTTGTTTTTCCAAATTTTTTTTTATAATCTAAGTTTAAAAGTCATCAGTGACAATTTCACAAGGAGAAGCTTCCAACTATGCATTAATTAAACATGCAAGAGTATTTTTATGATTAAAAAACCCCATAGTCCACTGAGTCTAGGCAAATCCTGGATATTATGAATTGACAAACCACAACTGATGAAATGATGCATGAAAATAGAGACAGAGGCAAAATAACCTACTTGAACCCAGAAAATTTTCAGACAATAACCATTACCAGGTTTAATTAACTTTAACACAAAAGTGAGGACTTCTTCTGTTTCAAGTTAATGAAGCTCAACACATGGACACTACAATTAGAGACAAAAGCATAAGTCTAAAGCAAGTTATATTTCAAGATTGAAATAATGAGCTTGGTATTTTAATTTCACAGTCAGCAATTACGTGAGATCCAGAAACAAAGACACAATACATGCAATGGAAACGCTGAGGTACAAATGCAGCTGGTTTTCACTCAATATATTTCTTATAAGCCAGAGGCAAGAAAATAATTTTTTTTCCTACAATAAGAAGTATGTACAATACCCTGGAAATATTTCGACTATGATCATCTAAGATTTACTCACTTTCATACTGCACAAGTCAGAAACGTGACCTCATCTAGAGCCCTGAACTGCTTAGTGACTCCTATCGTGCCTTTCTCATATATATTCATTAAATCTCTATCTATAATACTGTTATTTCCATTTAAAATGATTGTTGTGTAGCAAAAAAAAAGCTACTCTCCCACAAAAATGAATAAGCCTAGATCACTTCCACCCTTTTCAATAATTTGCCTATTCCTAAATACTAGGCTGGAAGAATATATGACCCTTAACTTAATCTCATCACCAAGCACCTCCAAAGAAAAAAAAAGCACAAAAAGAGAAAAGATGGTCTGCCATTTATGTCTCCCATTTATAGTTTATTAAACCTAGAGATAATAGGAAAAAGGTGGAAAAAAGCAGAGAATGTCTGGGCTGTAGTATCAGATATCACTGCTTATTACTGGCTATCTGCCTAGTAATCATAAATCCATTGGGTAATATTCTGAAATCTTTTGCTTTTCAGGTAGGTGTGAGCCAAAAAGAAAAAAAGTTTAATTTTCTATGAAGAGCAGAAAACAGCAAGCACAGCACAACTGGGTACCAGGATGCATAAATATTCCTGATTATGAACCCTTGCACATAAAGCAAACAGGAAGAGTTTGAAGTTAACAGTGTGTACATCATGCAAAAGGTATCTCTGTCCCAAAAGATAGATATCACATAGACTATGAATGAACTGCTCCAATAAATTATATTATTCCTCAGAGAGGAGAGGAGAGCAATGTTATAAACAGTGACTTCAGAAAAGTGAGAACAATAGGGCATTGAATTTTGTAAGAGTGAATTAAGGATCTTTTTTTTCCTGGAGGAGAGCTCAGTATCATTGACCAATGAGCCTTATAAATAAAAGCATTAACTCCAGCACTGCCTGTTCCCCATAGCACCTCAGCATCTTGCACTTTCAACATTCTGTACTTGCATTAAGTTTCTGATAGAAGTACAAGCACATAAAGAATTAAATAGAGGTTTCAAGTAGATTTTTCTAAAATATACTTTCCAGGGAACTCAGAAAACACATGATTCTGGCAGAACACACATCTCAGACACATAGCTTTGATGAGAGACTGAGTGTGCCTTTGTAGAAGACTTAACAAATCAGGAAACAACAATCCCTGTACATCACCTCCTCCTTGTGCTGTCAGATAGGCACTGAATATCCACGGATAAAGGAAAGCTGAGCCAGAGCAGCATTTTTCAAAATGGATCTTGATAGGATCAAACTCCTCAGATTTGTCACTTGCCTTTGGCATCACTTAAACCAAGGAAAGTCATTTTCTTAAAACATTCTCTGAGACTTTGACAGGTCTGGGAATGTAGGAGTAAGTGTGACTCCCAGTGTGAACCCTGCCCAGTGTTGAGGCACAGGGCTCCGAGTTCTGCTGACCTTGTCTGCAGCATAAAGCTAAAAGCTAATTAAAAAGCGTTTTCAGAAGATGACAAGTTTTTTTTTTTTTCTTTTTTCTGTGAGAGAGGGATGTCCAGTATTTTCAAGGCCACAAATCTGAACAAAAGACAAACTGCCTACTATGAATTTCAATGTCAAATTCCTGTTTGTTATCACCAATATGCCAAACATTGAGCACTGGCAACTCTAACTTCACCTTGTATGTCATTTTTCTGGCTCTTTAGCTGCTTTCTTGGTTAGTTAGAATTGGAAATTGATAGGCCCATAAACATCTACGAGAGACACATTATTAAACACATCATCTCTGTCTGCTCTGACAATGATAAGCCAAGTTCTCTAAGGTTTACAGCAATCTCAAGGAGTGCATGTTTTTCAATAACATTGTGATCTTTTTTCCTCATCTATGCAGCATTTCTCTCTCACTCCTCAAGTGCATACTTGTTTTGCCTGACTTCTCTGAAACCTGTTTTAAAATTTTATTTGAATGTTACCTACTCTTCTGCTCTCTCCAAAGGTTTTTTTTTAAGTAGTTGAAAATAGTTTCTCCATTTCAGCCTCACTTTAAGCAAAGGTAATGGCTCTTAGAGAGACTTGAAAAAAGATTACTGTCAGTACTCTTGAAACACTACCATATTAACACTTAACAGCTTTGCCTCCACACACTATTTAGGTATTTCTCCTTCTCCTGCCTTCTTCCCTGCACTTCACAGTCTTCTGACACCTAACCTTTTTCTGCACTATTTCTACTCTTTTCTGCATCCTCCACATCCTTCCTTTCACAAACAAAGTTTGCCCCATTTAACCTGTTCTGCCCACGGGTACATCCCTGCCCAGGGCAGGGCCTGGGGTGGGATCACCTCTTCCCAAAGGACAGTCAGCTTTGAAAGGCAGGAAAGCCTCCAGGTGCTCAGCTGTAAACTGGCACAGCATGGTCCACACCTGCTCTGACTGGGTGGGAAGGCAAAAACATCTCTTCTGGTTTGGGTAATCTTGGAAGTGATGTTGGGCATTTTGAGAGTAAATTGTTTTGGAGTCTCAGGTAAAGCTCTTGCAAGTTTACCCTCACTCCCAGTTTGATATGACAAATTTCACTCTAATTTTAAGGATTAAGTACTGTTATTGATTTTCTGCTAAATGTTTATTTCATACTGTCTCTCTCCTTTTTCTTTTTCTCCCTATTACCTGCTTGAAAATGAACTTATATGTATTTATGTGACTGGTTTCTTCTGCTACATCATTATCCCCTTATCTGAACAATACTTGTTTATTCCTCTGTCTGTTCTATTGGAATAATTTAAAGAATTGCCTTGCTAAAACAATAAATGAAAGAATTTTGTGTTTCAAACAACAAATTGTTTTATCACTATTCTAAATATAATTTCAGTTTTGTTTATAAAACCTATGAGTTTGTGTGAATATGCAATAATCTAAGCTTTTATTTCTTTTAAACATGTCTCTAATACTTGCAAGTTGCATACAAAGAGCATTAAAAACACAACCTGGAGATACTTAATGACTGAGAATGGGAAAGGAAAAACTGTATAAGTACTATCTATATGCAAATACTTTCTGTTCCATCTTGTTGGTGCTGTTAGATGTGACCTGTTGATCTTCCTACTTTTGGAAAACACATTTCTTTTTTACAGAATTGTGCCAGAGAGGAAAAGATTTATGCTGCTGTTCAAAGCTATCCTCTGAATTAAGTAGGAGAGACACTCAGATCCTCTGAGATCCAGAACGACTGCCCCATCCATCAGGCTTTTCTGAGCTGAGTGTCTCACTAACTCTTCTGCTGAATTGTTTCACATAATACAAATAATTTAATATGCACTAGAGAAGCAACCTGAACAGGTTGCTCATATCCTGAGAGCCTCACCTATGTGATTATGAGTTGCTCTGAAGCAAGAGAAGTTTCTCTTGCTCAGGAAAACCTTTGGGATGTCTCAATGTTTAATCAGAGAATTTGAAATTTTGAAAACACTCATGGGATGATAAAGTTATTTCCTTCTCATTGCTGGTAGCAAGAAAACATAATAAAGGACCAAATAAATATAAAAGGTAAAATCTCGGGAAAACAGCCCAGTCACACAGTTCTTTGACGACTCTAGGTTTCAGATTTCTGTAATTCTTTACAGCAGGTATCATGAGGCAAAAGCACTGTGTCCATATTCGATGGGTAGAACTGAATTTATGGAGTGTTCTTCAGCACACACCTCACACACTTCAGATAGAGCCTGCTGTTCTGGGAGAGGCTGGCAAGAGTAAATCAAGAAATGTCTGGAAACTACTTTTGGCTTAAGGGTACCAAGAGGACAAGTCCTGTAGCTGAAGTGAGAAGAACCAACCTTCCAGAAACCTGTGCCAAACTTCCTCAGAAGCAGAGAATGTTATTTGCAGTAACAAATTCAGCCCAGAGCTGTCAGTTCCTCTGCTGTCAAGCCCCGTGTAGACAGGACAGCTATTGAACCAGACAGGCAGAGAATTACTGTTCTTTTCCTATATATGGCAGAACCACACCAAAATTACAAAATTGCTGACAAATCATCTCTCCTGCATCTCCGTTTCTGAGACAGCAAATTAAACTCTGCTCTTCTGTGCCCAAAGTCACTCCTTGTCAACAGAAGTTATGAACAAACAAAAATAAAATCACTCCAATTATTTACATTTCATTTGTTTGTAGTAACAGAACATAGTTCTTAGCAAGACAAATGTGTGGAAGGAGGAAAAGTAATAGAAATTATCTACTGGTCATAATTGTCTTAAAACATAAAAAATATTCCCTCAGTGCTCAAAAATTCCCAAACTACAACACTCCAAAGTGCAAAAAAATAATGAAGTCATTTATCATTAGAAGATGAGCTTAAATATTGCTAGCCTGGCTTCACGGAACCTTGTTTCTCTTTCACTCTTCATTGGCCACAGAGTCAGAAAACATAAAAGCTTTGAAATTAAAATAACCAAAAAGCTGCATAGCCCCTCTTTCTCTGTACTCTCTTTCTGACACTTAATCCCTTGCCATGCACGTAGAGTGAAGGCCAAGTGGAAGTCTTCCTCTGAAGATTACTCTGTGCACAAATTCTGCTGCATTTTTTAACCAGTTGCATCTGAATTCACTGATGTCTCTACAGTTTCATAGCCATTTCAGTTTTCCTCTTGCCAACCTCAACAAATAAATAGGAAAGACTAGGCAAGCTAAAATGTTCTCCACTGAAAGGGCTAAAAATCTGAAAATCAATTTCTTGCAGTATTAGAGCAGTTGGGAAGTCCTTAATTTGAGCTCATATAAATCAATAAGAATAATAAAAAACTAAGAACTGCAAAGAGGAACTTTTTATGTCTTTCAGAAAAAAAAAGTATTTTATGAAAGAAAAGAATACCAAAAGAAAAACTAACACCAAATAAAAACTCTAACAGATGCTTTTATGATTTAAATGTGGCCTGCTGGGTCTTGTAGTTCACTAGGTCACTAGGCACTCACATTTCTGTGCACTTTTTCCTTCCTTTTAGCTTTTAAACTGCACTGTAATTCTTAAGAGTTTGGGCCTTTGGTGATGCAGTCAGTTTTGAAGGACATTCTGAATTCTATGCTTACAGTCTTTCCTTGATCTCCCTTATCTTTTGATCAGTATGGAAAAATCCAAACTATTCAGAATAAGAACCCCACCTCTGCAGGTCCTGGCAGCATTTTACATCCCAGCTGTATCCAAACGATGCCTCCAGCTGGATGGACAAAGCCACGGAGAGCCCAAGTGTCAGAGTGAGATGGAGATGAACCCCTTGAGAGCAGATCCTGGCTTAGGCACCCCAGGAGAGAGCTCCAGAGGCAGATTTTACTCATGAATCAACTGTAGTGCTCTGTAGCTACTTCTGCAGGAGCTGTGCAGAAGTTTACAGCTTAGATTTGTGTGAGCTAGGGATCTCTTCCTCCTCTTGCCTTATTGGGAGCTCCAGCTGCAGTGTCCACATCCTACCCAAAGAGAGCTGAGAGCATGTGGGCCTGCAAAATGTTTCAAAGAAAGTCTAAAAAGGAATTTAGGCTGTTTCCAAGCTTGGAGTTTAGACAGATTGAGTTCTGATTTAGAAAATAAGCAGCTTGGATAAATAATCAATGAAGTATGTCAAACTTCAGATGTTGCACTGCTATTTTAAATGCATTTTTCAAAAAGTCATTTCAATTGCTGGTTACAAGTGCTTGAAGTCCAACAGGCTTTCTTTTCCCGTTGTGGATGTTCAGGACCCTTCAAGAGCTGACTTCAGACTAGTGGACATTATTCTAACAGCCAGAAAAATATTAATAGACTGTAAATTTAGTTATCATGTGCCTCATGCAATATTAGTGAGATAATAAATACGAAGACAGACTTGTCTGAAATGCTAACATAAAAGTAATGCATGTGTTCTAACAGGAGTTTCATAAGATTATGTGGAATAACTGTTCTCAATTATTTTCTGTCCTTGTATTTTTCAGTACCTGATGTCAATGTAATTATCATCTATTTGTTTAAATTTTGATTAAATCCCCAAGCATTTAATAATATATCTTTATAAATTTTTGCCTGGTATCATTATACTTAATAAACATTTAGGTCAGATTTTTTTTTAAGTAGCATTAATTTAGGTTATGATTTCATATCTATATTTAGACTCTGTATTTAACAGCTAAATTTCAAAATTAGAAAGCCAGGCAGCTCCCCTTAAATAATAAACTATCAAGTAATAGTAACAGTTGGAGGATTAGACCCAGAAGCTGTAAATTAGTCCACATGAACTGGACTAATTGTGTTCCTCAGCCCTCTTTTACTATTTGTGCTTTCTCCTAAACATCTGAAGTCTTTCTTTTTGTAGATTTTCAAAATATGTATAAAAAAGTGCATTGTACACATGTGTGAACCACTGGAAACTCCTTAACTCTCCATCTGCTGATTTCACAAGATTTTTTACGTAGCCAGCACACAGTCTGAGAGTAAGGATGTGATTTTTCAAGGACACAAAAAGCAATTTGGAGTTAACAGACAGCAAAATCTGGCAGACAGGTACCTAACTCTGGTATAGTTTTGCAAACCTTTCCTTCAGGCTCAGCCATATGTTATAGATCTTAGAAAAATGAATAATGAAAAACAGCCTTACACCAGTATTCCTTTTTTATCCCACTAAATTAACTTTAAGAGTATTCTTAAAAGAAACTAATCTTTTCCTAAAAACTATTTGATTAATCCTCTTCTAGTCTTTGGGCATAAAACTGAAATAAGGTCAACCATCTTAACACACTGGTGCTTGAATCTCTCCTATCTTATGCAGAAAGTGAAATACAACAATCAGAAACATAAATCTCATAATTCTGGTGCATCTACTGTGCACTGCCTTTGATTCTAGCAGAAAGAAATAACCTTGCTTTTTATCATCATATCACACACATGCAGAGAAAACTCGGCAGGAATGTAAAGCAAATGAACAAATGAACTTAATTAACACAGAGAAAATAAAAGAACTACCCTGCAGATGTGTATTTGGAGGGAAATCAGTCAGAAATGAACAAGTAGTCATGACAAAATTTTATATGACTTCCTCCTGTCAC
Organism: Peucedramus taeniatus; assembly: GCA_013400575.1. Lineage (NCBI taxonomy): Eukaryota > Metazoa > Chordata > Aves > Passeriformes > Fringillidae > Peucedramus > Peucedramus taeniatus. The sequence continues at coordinate 33,387 of WBNO01030679.1, forward strand.
TGGGGTCAGAAGTATGAAAACCGGATAGGAACTAAGTTATTATAAACCTTTCTTCTAAAATTAATGAAGTTTTTTTTGTTTGTTTGTAAGAAACAAAGGACAAGTTATTTTACTGCAGCATTGAGTAAAGCCCAGCACCAGCACCACCTCCTGAGATTATGGGAACCCAGAGAGAGCCCAGCCCTGCCAGGGGGATCCTGCCCTGGCTCTGTGCAGGTGGTGACAGCACAGGTTTGTGTGCACAGAGCTCAGTTAAGGTGACACAGGTGGCACAGTGAGCCAAGGGCTCAGGAGCCAGCCCAGCCCTGTGGCTGCAGGCTGAGGGTGCTTCACCACCCACGGCACAGGGCAGCAGCTGCCTGTCACCTCGGTGCATTCTAACCTCTAAAGGTCCAGTTTGCAGTGGTTTGATGAAATGTGGTAGGAGGAGAGAGCCTCTAAACCTATTTGGTTGTATCAGCTGCACATGCAACAAATTCTGAGGTACGTGGCAGCTCCAGGGAAGAGTTTTCCACTTCAGAGCCTCTTCCAGGGGTTTGAACACCAAACCCACCAGTGTTTCTGTGAACCATAGCAAGGCAGTTCACAGCTTAGGAAACACACCCCCAAGCACAGAGGTAGTAAAATATCAAGAGGCCAAATTTCAGTTACCAATAATTATAAATAATTTGATTTTTTTTAATAGATCATCTCCTAGCAGAAGATGTTATCCTCTTTATTATCTTTCTCCAAATTCTCTTCTCTGGCAAACGGCTAAGCCAGGAAAACTAAAGGATGATTGTAGAATCATTTCAAAACCTGCAACAGCCAATACTCTTGTCCTCTTGCTGGGTGTTTGAGAATGGTGTTTGACCTCTATGCTGGGGGTTTTTCCATTATGTTAAAGTCACAAAATCATTATGTTAAAGTCACAAAATGAATGGCTTCATTTTAAACAACGCTGAGCACAGAGTCATTCCCATATAAAGGAAGGAATTCTTTACACCTGTGAATATATTGTGACAGGGCACCTTGCTGTAGTAATACAAATGGTAACTTATTTTACATCCCCAAATGCATTAGGCATGACTAAAGAAATTCCACTTATAAACTTAATAATATTTAATAACACAGAATGACTTGCATCCATACCCACGAGGTAAGAAAACCCTGGACTGAGACTAAAATATAAGTAGCATTTAGATGGTTATTTCCTTATAACCTCACATCCCTAACAGGAAAAAAAAAGAATCTCCCAAACCCCAAATATTGCAAGGTAAATCTTCAAGGTCTGCTTTCACTGATTCATAGTTTGGCCATTACTCAAACATGCAATGTATAATGCTGATGAGTTAAACATCACATCACACACTTTGATTTATTCCTTTCAATTCTCTGGGAATTTTATTTATGTTTATAACTACGAGGTTGGTGGTGCCAATAGGTTCAATCCAGGGATAGATAGTTGAGTGCTTAGACCATTACACAGAATTACAGTGTATTGATTAGAATACTTATGGAATAACTAAGGACAAAGCTAATAATGTTACTAAGAAAAATGCCCAGAAGGGATCAGGTTTAGTCTAACCAAGTACTACAGTTTCAGCATTGCTGAAGCAAATACCAGCAGTCTAAAAGGTGAACTCTTACAGTTATTATTTTCTTTAGATTGGTGCTCTTCTACAGTCAATAAAAATATTAATATTATTTTATTTCTCCCTTCTATCATTTTTATGTACTAAAACAATATTATCTGTGCTGTCCTCAAGACACAGAAGACCAAATCCACCACAGTGTTTCTGTGAACCATAACAAGGCAGTTCACATCTTACAAAACACACTCAAGCACAGAGATAGTAAAAGATCAGGAGGTCAAATTTCAGTTACCAATAATTATAAATTACTTGAATTTTTTCTAATAGAACATCTAGCAGAAGATGTTACCCTCTTTTTTATCATTCTCCAAAGCAAGAGAACCACTTTCTTTCTGTGCTTTCTGAATTTCCAGAGTATCTGAACACAAAGAGCACAGGCTGGTGGTGTATCACATATCACTAATTCAAAGCATTTAATCCTGTCTTCCACACGTCGGCCAAAGCAATACAAATGCCAAAAAATTCCTCTTTGAGAGCAGAATTGTATACACTGTACATTATATAAGCCTTCTGTCCCCTTCCACTTGAATGTACACTATCAAATCATCCTGGCCATTACTTTCTATGGAGCAGATGGTATTATGAGATTTTTGATAAAGAACAACAATCACCCAGGAAGGGTTGCAAAGGGGTCGCTGAAACCAAGATTAACAATTGATTAGCTTTAATGGACCATGACAGTAATAAACAACAGAGCTCCACACAAAGCTTTGATTGTCCTGTTAATGCTGCTGACACAAATGGCTTTTAACTGGCTTCCTGAAAGTGTTAATATCGCCAGAGCCTCGGCGAATGAAGGACTTTGTCAAAGTGAGAACTGTCCTGCAGTGAAGAAGCATTTACTGCAGCCCTCTAAAACATCTTCTATAAAGTGTGTTTCTGATTTATTCAGACAATAGTTCCTATTTCTCCAAGGCCTAAAGTTCAACAAAATGAAACGCAGCACACCTCTGCAAGGCTGGAGTATAATAGAGCTCTAAAGCATTTGAATAGAGAACTCAGCACTCCTCGAATATACAACAATAATGTGAATTATCATTTTCAGTGGGCTCGTTTTATCCTTACTCCAGCCTGGGCTGACAGATATCAGTATCACAGCCTTCTAAACTCAATTTTTTTATGCTTGGTTCTGATAAGTTGACTCTATTTTTTTTCCTCTCTGCAAAGAAATCAGTAATTTGCATCATATTTTCATTAAAACAAAGTGGTTTGTGATTACTGGAAATAACGATGGCAAAATCTGAAAACAGAACTTAACAGATCTGTTTATTTCTTAGATACACATATGGGAAAATATCTGTGGAAAAAGTCTCTGTTTCCTTTAATTCTTTAAGCCCAAAATCTGAATAGACTTATGGCAAATATTCACAGAAGGTTTTAAAATTAAAACTAGGTAGAGGCAAAGTAGACAAAACTCCACCTGACATGTCATTCAAGAAACCATGGATCTAGGAATTCAATTAAAGGGAAGGAGGTATTTACTCATCTAAGCATTGAGTAAGACTTTCTGTTAAACTTTTAATGTCAGGTTAAATTACTCAGTTTCTGAAAGCAACCTTTTTTTTTTTAACTATGTGTTTTATTTAGGAAAACTTTTGTTTTAAACATTTTTAGCTGTGAGCTGCCACGGTGCTGCTGCCTCCCATGTTATGCCTAAAGGCAGCACACAACAGTGGTGCAGCTCTAAGGGCTCTTAGGAAAGAGAAAAGCCAGCGCTGCTCTGGACACAGATCCAAACACAAACCCCTTGCACAAATCAAGGTCACACTAATCCCATCCCTGTGGGTCCCACCCCATCTGCAAATTGGACTCTCTGCAGAGCAGTTCCTCAGCAGCACACTGCAGAGACACAACACGAGGCTAATTGCTGGGTTTAAAAATGTGATCTGCACAGATATGCAAGGGTGGGTGTCCCAATGCACAAGCACTGAGTACAAAACCTGTCAGAACTGAGCCAGCCTTCATTAGTTCCATTTTCTGTAATCAGCATCCTTCTATTACTCACACGCTTGGCTTTCTACAGCTGCTCCTCAAGCAAGCTATTGTCTAAACCATTAGATATTCTCTGATGATAAACATTCAAGAAAGTAATTATTTACTACCTGTAAGTCAGCATCAAATTCATGCTTCAGGTAAGCATCTTCTGCAGCTTCTACAAGACGCTGGAAAAAAAAAAAGTGTTTTTGAAATAATGGATAACAATTTTATAACCTGGTATAAAAACAGAGATTGTTTGAGTGTTGTGCAATTTATCTGCTCTCACACTTCACTGAATAGAAATAAATGATTCAGATTTTAAAAAAGAAATCAAGGACTAAGTTTTTTAAACCCTCAGTACCCACTGTTGGTGGTACAAAACTCTAAATGCAGCTCACCTGTTAATAAATAAAGAAATAAGTATTTTTTTTTCCACCAGTGCTCAGCTGCCTGTAGCTCCCATTCTGAAATTATTTTTGGGAGAGCAAAAATAAAGTTGATTTCACATGGACTTTATTTTGCACATAGGAGTCCTTTTCAAATCTTCCTTAACAGTAAATAGGAGTTATACCCTAATATTGCACTTGATTTCAAGAAACTGACAGAAAAATGAATTTCTAAATTACACATTAACTATAAATAATATGAAAAATATAGACTAGGTTTGTTTACCGAGCAGTCTGAAATACTACCTTAATGTGGTACATTATCCCAAGATTTTTCTGCAATTACAAAAGTAACATTTACTGAATGGCAGCAATTCCGTAGTATTTTTGCCCTCTTAACAATATCCAGAACTCCTTGCAGTAGTTATTTTTTCTTGTTATTATCATCTGACAGGAAAAAAACACAGTTGCAGCAAAACACAGCTACCTGAACCATTTAATTCATAGAGGGGTTTGCTGCAGATATTCTGTTGGGAAATGACATTATACCCTTTCTAAGGTTTTACTCAGCATTCTTTATACTTCAGAGTATTTTAACCATGGAAGAGACTCCTCCTAGTTTTCATTTATTCTACCTGAACATTCATATATGTACAAGCCAAAATCAAACAAAGAATGCTCTGTGTCTTTTCTCTATCAGACACTGGTACACATGGATATTTTCACATATTTTGCATCACAAAGCGAGGTCCAGACTCTCATTAACAATATACAGAGTGGGCAGCCATGCACACATTTTTTCTCCCTTTTCATAACAGTTTGCACATTTATCAAGTCTTTGGATATAAATCAAAATGAAATCAGAATTCATATTGATTGCTATACAGTTTGAGCTATAATGGAAACTGAACCAAGAAAAATATTTCTGGTTGCCAATGCAGAACAAATGGTTGAGCAGAACGCTGACAGTCTGAGCAGAGCCCCAGTGGCTGCAGTGAGGGTTTGTGCTCGCTGGGTCTGCAGAGCAGCTGTGAGTCTCAGCCTTGCCCCACTGCTCCATCCCATCCCCAGCTGCCCCATCCCACCCCCCCCTGCCCCATCCCATCCCAAATCCCACTGCTCCATCTCATCTCCCCCTGCTCCATCCCATCTCCTGCTCACCCACGGCCAGCACCAGCCCCAAAAACCCCGGGGTCTCTGCTGGGCTCCTGCCCCCTCCCTGCACACCCTGTGGGGAAGCTCTCCAGACTTTTCTTTGGTGCAGAATTACAATCTCAAAATACAATCAAAACCTGGAAATATTCCTGATGCCTCAGTTGATGCCTCAGAGAAGCAAAGGTCACCTTCCCAGAGCCCTGTGCTGGGAGTACCTCTCTGACATTTGGCAGGTTCCAGCTTTAAACATCCTGCCCTGTGAAAACCCAGCTTGTCACAGCAAACCTGTTTGACCCAAACTGGAAATGAACTGGGTCCAACACTGGGCAAATCAAACCAGAACTGAACAGGCAATATGTGTCTGAACTCATCTTCCTACGTACAAGGGTAAAAGAACCCAAAAATAACAATAACAATAATGCATCCCATCCCAACCTGCTGCAGGAGGGGGATCAGGGGGAAAACATTTCAAATGGAACTGTGAGCTTCTGTGTTGTTGTTCCCACTACTCATGTACTATTTGAATAGCACCAAGAACAGACCTTGCAATGTGAAACATTAATGAACGTTCATTTGAGCCACAAATCTTTGTCTTTAGAATCTAAAAAGGAAAGTAACACAAATTTTCTCCTCTGAGGGGGGAAACCTTATAGCAACTGAAACAAATCCGTACATATTTGAACATTCTCAGAAGCCCATCTTTAAATCAGCATGCTAGTGACCTGCTGAAAGGATTTTACAAATACAGCCCTAATTTTCAAGCATGAAAAAGGCCTTTTATGTAAAATAACTACTCTAATTCAATGCATTACTGTAGATGTGTTTTCCTTTATTATAAAGCCATAAGTGTATTACTACTCTGTGCTCATCTGGTACAAAAGTTCATGACTGATGAGTTTGAGAATAAAAAAGTGAAAGGATCAAAAAAATTCTTCATACAGAAAAGAATACATGGAAAAGGAAACCATGTTTTTCTTTCTGTGCTGAAATACTTACTTAATCATCAAAAGAAAAATTATTATAGTGTTTCATGAGATACCAGTGATATTAGATATCAGTACCTAGCAGGCTAGAAAAATAATTCATGGCTTCTTATATAGTTTGTATTGATCCCAATGTGTTTCAATTACATTTTTGCCTCAGTGAAATAAATTTAAACTAAGATTTATCCCCACATATAAGAAATAACTAGAGAAGCATAAGATGGGCAATAGTAGAAACATCTGGTAACAAGGGCAGCTCAGAAAAGAAAAGTACTGCATGCTATTTTAATGAATTATTCATTAAGATTCCAGTTGTTACTTTTTTTTTTTTTTAATGTACATTTCAGCAACATTCTCTACAAGAAACTCAGTGATAAAGAAGTAAAGTGTCTACTGACAGGAACTTTTCCTTGAAGCTGTAGAAGTAAATATGTAAGCACATTTTATGCTTTGCCCTCGCAAAACTAAATAAAAAATTAAACTTTTGGTACATGAAAATAACAGCAGCATATGCTGCATTTTCTGTGTCAGTCCTTAACCACAGTTTTCTTTAAGTATCTCAACACCATTTTGAAGGAAATCATGAGAAATCTGGGAGTGCTACAGAAAAGGAAAGCCAATAATAAGTCCAACTCCACAAAATGACATATTAGTGGATATACACAAATTATATCGGAATGAAGAAATTGAATTCAAATGTTTCATGGGGTTTTGTTGTGTTTTGGGGGGAGATTTAGTTGGATTTTTTTTAAAGAGGTCCCCAAAGGGATGAAGTACAATGGAAGAAATTCCTTAACACTCTGCAGGCAAAAACATAAAAACCACATGTAATCCTGCAACTTTTTTATATGGAGGCAAAAAATCCCTTTTAAAATATTTTAATGACTGAGCAGTTATCTAGCAATGAGTCTCAACATTAGCATGATTAGCAATTTTAGCTTAATAGTTTATAATGACACTCTTAATAGAAATGCCAATATATTTTCATTTGAGTAACCATACTCTCAAATCCTTGCTGGAGCAAGTAAATGCTTCCCAAGCTGTGGTCATCCTGAAGGGAATTGTGAGTTATCTGCCTGCACTTCCATGGAATTAATTATGAACACAGAGTGAGAATTGCTACACTCACACCATTCAAGGGTGCTTTTTTGGAAAAATTTAGCCCTAAATGTGGAAAAGTGTCTGTGTGCACATGAACAGGCAGGTCAAGGGCAGCACACAATCTTTAGATGAAGCAATTATAATGTTCTAAGGCACAGCTCAATCGAGGTTCCCCCAGTTAAGGAACTAATCCTTAGAACTTTCCCAACAAACATGAGAAAGATGAACTGCCTGACCCAGAATATCACAATGCAGATGGATAAAAACAGGGCATGAAGCAGGAGATGAACAAATAACATAATCAAAACAAAAAACCTCAAAATGGTCACCAGAACATAAGGTCAATGTTTTGTATATTCAGTGGTATTGATATCATAAATAACAGAAAAAGTTGAGAGATGAAAAATAAATAGTTGTTACCTCACAGTAATTGTTTTTTAATAGATCACTGAGATATCTCTCAAATTACCTAACAAGGTAATTTTCTTGACAAATGATATTATAATTTCAGTGAACAGATATTCCCAGATATTCAAGTTAGGTTGCTATAGACAGAGCAAAGGAAAGGTGAAGCAGAATGGATGAATTACAAGAATCCAGCAAAAAGTAAGGGGGGAAAGGAACAGAAATGGAGAGGAAAGGTAAAAATAAAAGTTGCAAATAACAATTTCAAGAAAAAAAATCAGAAACATCCAGAGGATAGGGTAGTTATTTTAGCTTCTGAGATGTTTCCTCTTTTCACATACTTTTTAAGGATTTCAGATTACTTCTCAATGATTTTCCTCCATTTGAATCCCATTTTGAAGCTAGATTAAATAAATTCATAAGCATAACCAAATATGAAACAGTTTCTGAACTCCTGAACTGTGGAAGGTTACTAATCTTTATCCATAAATGCTGACTGAAGCTATGCCCTTCTCTTTTCAGCTACAAAGTCTTTAAATAAAAATATGTATTTCATTGTTTCCTTTCTATTTTTCTAAGATGAACCAACTGCAACACATAAAACCAGAAGTGCTTCTTGAAATTGCTCTTTTCAAAGCCAAAATTAGAAATCACAAAAAAGCATAGAAGATGGTTCTAATTAAATTATAACTAGTATCAGCTAGGTACTGGTATCATTTAAGTCCATAACATAAATAGTTTATATTCCATAATAACAATTTAATAACATTTCATTCAAAAAATGCATTGGCATATCACAGTCATTAAAGAAGTGTAGACAAACCTGTAGGCTGCTCTTATATTCTAGCATTAAATGCATTCAACCAACAACAAAAAATGGCCCTGAATCCTAACAACTTTATCATTATTTCCCATGGCATCAGATCTGTTTCAGGTTCCTAATAAACTTGAATACAACTTCAATGTTGATTTGAGATATGTTTTGGGAGAAAAAAAAAAATAATAATCATTTGTGCAACTTTAACAGGCCTGTCTCTCTGACTCCTGTGTATGGAATTGTAACCAAGATTTCTGCCTTCATCAAATAGAATGAACTTTGTTAAGAAAAACAGCAGATTACAAGAAAGGAAAACTTATGCCTGTTTTTAAACCTTATTTCTTTCATACCTTGTAGCAAGGTTTCTGGTACATTACCAACCAAAAACCAGCAGCATTCTGTATGCTGAAACACCAGTTTTCTGTGTACAGAAAATACTTACAACTACCAATATTTACCCTTCTTCAGGTGAAATATTCAGTGTAATTTTAATAGCCTTACTATTGATTTGCATGTCTAATTTCCAATCAAAATTTACAGTAATTGAGCTGTGAATATGCCAAAAATATTTCCTAAAGTGCTGCCAGATAACTATTTGAACATAGTTCAGCAGTTGAAAGTATTCCTGGGAGAGAAGCAAGATTGTGTTTCCATCATCAGAGCAATTTTCCTCCCTGGCTTCCCCGTGAGAAGCCTACACTGTGCATGTGGGAGCACTCAGCAATAGATCACTGAACTTTAAGGACATTACCCAGGTACCTTCCTGTGACTTCCCCATTTTGGGGTTCATTTCAGATGTGAAAAAGGGGTTTTCCTCTCCAGGAAATCTCTAAGGCTGCAGGTGCTTTGAAAACTTCTGAAAAGTTGGGGCTGTTTTGAGAGAGAACAAGATTTATTAGTATTAAGTGAGCTTAGGTAATATTCTGGCAAGGTGCTAATTCTGCTGCAGGTCCTCCTTGCTTCCCTCAGAGTTCTGGGGTTTGCTCCTTTCACAGCTCATTTAGCTGGACAAGGTAAAGAAGCCAGGAGAGATTTTGGTGTTGTTCCTCAGCCTCACTTTTATTTCCCATGCCCAAACCCAGTATCATATCAGATAGCAATGAATGCCCCAGGGTGCAAACAGGCTTCCCAATCTCAATGTTTTATCACAAAAAGCTTTGCATTGCTTGCCATAACACACAGAGAAGCATCAGACACTGATCAGATGCTGACCTTGGAGGAATATTTGCTCCTCTCAGGAGCATGCGAGGCTCGCGACAGGGCAAGGACACCAGCCTGGCAGTGTGGCTGATCCAGTCCTTGAGGGTGGGGACACCCACACACAGAAGTTTTCATCTTTTCAGAAAGCCTGGCAGTGTGTTTTATACCCCAGATTGTTCCCCTCAGCTGTGTGGTATTTTCTAGGAAATTTTAGCACTGAAATTGCTGTTGCTGTGACTAAGATGCACCGAAAATTATTTAGTACCTGTTAGCTTGTTATTCAACTTCCTAGTGCTTGTGGCTTAAGATAGATATCAGCCTTGCAACTAATGCCATACAAAAACAGCCTGCTCCATGACTACTATCAAATTCCACTGCAGCCCAGCCAGACAATTCTCAGCCACACTAAGTGCAGCAAAGCATAATCAAAGCAGAAATTATAAATAAAGGATAAAAATAAATTAAAAGCTTAGCATATGCAATTATCACAAATAACTTCAATTATCCACTTATATTCATTCAAAACTGGCAGATATTCAGGTTGATTGTTGTTAGAGTGCTAGCTGGTTTTTAGAAGCAACAAGAGTTCAGCTTGGCACAGTGCTGGACAAAACAGAAACGAAACTGCAAGTGGATTAAAGTACATGGAATTCACACATTGCATAACAGTGGCTAAAACAATCCTGGAGTAATTAGATGCATTTCTACTTAACTAGGCCAACACTATATTTAATTATGGCATCTGGAGATTGCCAGGGCATTGAAGGAAGACTCCATATGAAGAAGATAACACATTTGTCTTGTACCAAGTTCTTCAGCTCTCAAAGGCTGCACAAAGCCAATATATCTGATATAAAATATGCAGATTATCAAATCTGCTCCTACCATGTTATTATGTCTAGCACAGAGCAGAATGAGGTGCTAAATAGGGTTTTATTCCATACTTTTAATTCCGTATGTCCCAGACATCAAGGAATCAGCTCAGCTGCAGACACAACTTAGAGCTGTTCCAGGGACATTTAAAATGTGATTTGCCTGGCTGGGGTACAGCAACAAGCAGCTCCTTCAGCCACCTCTCCTGCCTCAGGGCCAAGAGGAAGATTCTTCAGCACTTTGCACCAACCACACATCCACCCAAGGTTGTGTAATTCTCTGGCAATACCTTTATGCATCCTTTTAATTTCACTTGCAACATGGCAATAAAATTTGTAAAGTTTTACTTTCAATGAGTAATTCACAACCACAATTTTCTCTTACACATACATTCAAAAAGTTAATCAAAATGTTACTTTGTAAAATGCCTTCCAAAAGCAAGGGAAGCAGCCCTGTGTATGAGTCTATAGACCTGTTTACACACACCTTTAAATATATTGTCAACACTAACCTGTGAGTGTCATTATGATCCTTTTCCCCCTCTCCTGTATTGGAACTCCTAGGTTAAAACATCTAATTCATAAATATTTTTCGTGCATTTAGGGTGCCACAGGTCATATTCTTTACCTGACTGTCACAATTGCTCTCCTGCTTGGATAATGCCAGACTGTCTTTTGTCAGTCAAGGGCAGTGAGGGTGTACATGGCTGAGCAAAACCAGCTCCCCCTCAGCTCTGACAGCTCTCAGCACCACTGCTGGATGCCTGGCAGGTCTTGCTTCAGAAAGATTTGAGGTAACTGTTTTCATGCAAATTCTTTTAATGCAAAATTCTCCTTTGGTAGAATTTATCCCACCTAACCTCATCTATTTCAAAGTTAATCATCTCTCCACTGAAGTTCCCTAAACATCCTTCCTATGTAGAGACAGAAAACTCCAAAGGTGCTGCATGTTCCATTCTGAAATAGCTCATAAGGTACAGAAAGACCTTTGGAACTTTTCCTTCACTCTTTTCTTTACTAGATGTTTAACTTTATATGATTGAAACCAAGGGAGACGAATCCCACACCATATGTGCAACACAAATGAGCTAAAGAGAAATGGAAATATTCCCATGTTCACTCAACAGGGGAAAGGACACTCTAAGCAACACTTTGTCCTGCCAGCAGTCCTGGGATGAGTCAAGGTGTTTCTGCTCTGTTTACATTTAGAAGCACCGAGTGAAATCAATTGTCTTTACTTTGTTCCCTCACTCAGCTTTTTCCTCACCTCTGCACTAAGGCTCAGTCCCTGAAGTTAATTCAAATTCAACTTACAATTTGTGGTCTACTTCAACCAAACCAGTCATGATATACTGTCCTCCTTTCAGTTCCCAACCAGATTACTGTCACACAACAGCAGAAAAAAAAACCCTCAAGATTTATTACTCCAAACAAAGGTAAGTTCCAGAGTTTGCAGGGACTTACTTCCATTGTCTAGCCCAGCACTCAATCACAAGACACAGAGCCTTGTCTTCACTTTCAAACCAAGCAATGCAATGTCTATTGGACTGGTTTTTAATTCCCACAGGGTCAGGATGTCAGTCACCAATAGATTAACTGAACAGGAAAATTTTAAAAACCTGAAAGGAAAACAAAACACCAAGTTTTCAGCTAAAAACTTCCCAGCTGCTTCTTGCAAGTAGAGTTCTCTAAGATATATATTGAGGCAAAGAGAACATCATTGTGAGGATGTGAAGAAGGCAGCTGGTATCCATTTCTAAATGCATCAGAAGTGGATTTTGCAAGCATTCACCAAAGACTTAGAAATCCAGTGTTGCATCTCAAGTTAAACAGGTACAGATTCAATAACAGAATGCACCAAATTCTGCCTTAAAACACTGCCATGGCTTGGTCCTGTTCCTTCCCTTACTGAGCAGACCTAGACCTATTCCTATTTCTTTCCTATTCTTCTCTCCATATCCTGAGCTAGTTAATATCACATTAGGTGTCTCAAACTCCACTGTTAAAATTTTTCATACTACTTTCCACTTCTGTAGTACCTACCAATAATTCTTTCATCTTCTGCATAACAGCTTTGGTGTGCACACTGTCAAACATGTTCATGATTTTCTAGGTCCCTACCAATTCCTCACTCTGCTGACTTCCATTGGCAATTTTCCCTATTCCTTTTGCACTCTCATTAAGCACATCTAGAATATCTTGCACTAGCACAGTCCAATTTTGTTGCCTTTGTCTCTTTAGACCATCTCATTATTCTCCAGTCTCTGCTCTCCTTGTGGCAGTACCTTCCTCAGCCTCTCCTAAACTCATCAACAGATCCCCTTAGGTCAGACCCCCTCCCATTTTCCAGTGTCCCAAGATGAGCACAGAGAGATGAGAACTCTCTCCTGGGTCCAGAAGGCACATGGGCACACTGACAGTGCCTCAGGAGAGAAAGACACTGGTTCCCCTGCCTGCTGCTGCCTCAAGCAATAAAGAAGTTACAATCCAGCTGGGGGAAAGTCTTGTTCAACCCTGTACAGAAAATTCACAGTGCAAAGAACTTTCAAAGATTTCACTTGCAGACAGTCTTGCTGTGATACATTTCTAATGGCCATATGCCTCCATGTGTGGAGTTTCCAAATGCTAAAAACTTGATCCAGCTGGAACAGAATTTCAAAGAAAACCTTGTGTCAAGGCCCCAGCCCTGCCAATTTCAAGAGCTGGTTCCCAAGCACAGAAGTGCTACAGAGTCTTAATGAAAAGAACATCAGTATTATGTTTAAAAGAGTAAACCAATGCATTTCCCCCAGTTTCTCTCTGGTAAAAAGATGACGTTCAAAGATAAAATTCCAAGTTTCTTTGGTCTCCTGAACCATACTTCATAGTTCTGGAGACTGGGTTTCTGAGAATGCTGGAAATAATTACTAAATCAACTTTTAGACTAAGTGATAATTTAGTCTTTTCATAGTTTAGTATATTCTGGCTGGTCTGATACAAAAAAAAAAAAAAAAAAAAANAAAAAGACTATGTTGAAACTCTCTGGTTTTGGACATTTTTCCAGAATTAACTGGACATCAGTTCCATGTACCTGAAAGATTTTGCTGGTATCCTGTGGATTCATGCTGAAGTCCCAGAGAGTACAGGGGTATCACTTTGTTGAAGTCATGCTTAAATACAGACTGGCAAGTCTGTATTCAGGTACAGACTTCATCCCACCTATTAATTTACTTATTTATTTTAAATAAATATTTTTTGTAATAATAGTATTTTTCATTCTATCTTAAGAACAATATTAAGTTGTCCTTGTAATTAATGGAAAATTGCAAATTCCCAAACCCAAAAGAAAGGCTGCATTGCATAGTCAAAACCTTATCTGCTTTGCTTTGTGGAGGGGATAAGTTCAAATCCAGTGGGTGTTTTGTTCCTTATTAAGAAGAATCTTGTAACTTTTATTCTCCTAGTGACTAAAAGATAGCTATACTTTCACCTCTTAATTAGTTTTTATCAACTGGAACATTCACCATTTAATTATCGTATGCAGATTTATTTGGAAAACGAAGTAAAATATGCAACACAGCACATCATTTCCATTAAGTTTGACACACCTCTAGATTTTGGTATGACCTAGGGAACTCGTTTCATAGAATATTTCCATTTTTCTGACTAATTTTTTTCTCTTGACTCTCCAAGTGCTTCTAAAATGCACCTGGGGAATGATAAGAGTCTTCACAGAGCTAACCAACACCTGCAGGTTCAAAAAGTAACAACCAAGCCAACAAAAACTATGAACTTCAGTTTGCAGAGGCAGTGAGTAAATTATAACAATAGGTCTCCATTTATCTTGGATTATAGGAGAATTATTAATCACCCCACACTGCTGGCTTCCTCTACTGGCTGGAATCCCTCACCCACCACCACTGGTTCTTCCCACCATGCATTTATCTACAACCAGAAAATGTGCTCCAACATGCAAAGTCCGAACAAGGAAAAGAGAAATCACTGAGGTACTGTTGCTATAAGCAGTTTTAAGTCCCAGTTAACTCTGATCCTGAGAAACACATGCAAAACACTTCCATGAACAAACCAGGAGGTCACAAGGATCTGTACCTGTTGATGCTCCTTGCCTTCTCTGGCTGTTGAACCTAAAACACACGCACTGATGGAGAGTCACAGACACAGTATGAGAATGGGAAGAGCTAAGCTCGCTCTGTGGTTCCATGTGGAGGCAGACTCCCCTTTTACTAAATCCTTCTTCCATGAAACTGCCTATATTTTCAGGCTGGAGCCTCTGTGAACTTTGCACACTCCAATAAATCTGTCCTTGGTATGGCAGCAGGACAGCCAAAGGCTGGGAATGGGTGGTTGCTCCTCCAGCCTGGGCTCTGTGGGGGGATAGCAGGACACACCTTGAGCAAACACCCAGGGCCAGCCTTGGATCACACCTTCATGAAATCCCACTGCTACCACTGAAAGGGGCTCATAATAGACCTGGTGTGTTTGTGCAGTGTTAGACTGTAAAATTTGTCATCTATTGGTTATTAAATCTGTTGAGCAACCCCTCAAAAACTTACACATTAGATTTAGCTTTCAAAAAGCTAAATCTTTTTCATGCCCTTTTAACAGTTACAACTCATTCCAAGGTAATAAACTGAATAAAGTGATTTGCAATATCTGTCATTAAAAACATGTAATGCTAAAGTACCTACAGGGGCTACAGCAGAGCTGGAGAAGGATTTTGTGCAGGGCGTGTAGTGATGGGACAAGGGGTAATGGGCCTAAACTGAAAGGCAGAAAGTTTAGATTAGATATCAAGAAAAAATATTTCTCTGTGAGGGTGGGGAGGCACTGGCACAGGTTGCTCAGAGAAGTTGGGGCTGCCCCTGGATCCCTGGAAGTGTCCAAGGACAGGTTAGACCGGACTTGGAGCAACCTGGGATAGTGGGAGGTGTCCCTGCCCATGACAGGGCATGTCCCTTCCAACCCAAACCATTCTACATTTCTACTGAAAAGAAGATGAAATTAAATGTATTTTCTATGACCAAACCATTCTAATTAATGTTTTCACTACATCAGAACACAAAGATGAGTCAAACATGTTCAGTAATTCGGCTTTCATCATAGGCCCTTGAAGAAATAAAGAGCAAATTGAAATGAAGAACACTTCTGTGTAACACTTAAATGATTCCAAATGAGTTCTCACTAACTGGATTTTTTCTATTTCTGATATCTCACACTATCCCTATAAATTATATAAGACCTCAATAACATAAGTACCAATAAACAGACACAAAAATTTTAAAAAGACAGAGCAATGATTTCTTTCACCTGAAAACATCTCAGTGGTCTGCTGTAACTATTGGCAGAAAATCTGAGATAACCATTGACTGAAAAACATTGGGAGAGAAAATTAGACAGAGAGTATACAGAGATATTGCATCTATAACAAACACAAGGTGCAGCTCAGTTTACATTCCTTCCATGCTCTTCATTTCTCGACAAGAAATTTGCCTGCCACACTTTTGAATTCAGAGTGTAACACTGCTAAGTTCTAAAATGCCTTAATTTTTCTTACTTTTAACTCAAGAATATAATAGATGTTGACATGTTACTAACTTTTACAAGCTTCTTGGACTACTCAGGTATTTCCTCAGCTAAGTAGAGGAAGCCCTTGCTTTACTGCAGGTCTGACAGAGCCCTGCCAAAAAGTCCATCTTCTCCCCACAGCCTGAGCAGCTCTCACTATAAAAAATAAACAAAACCACAACAACAAAATCAAAAGAAGCACAATTTTAAACACAAAATATATAGCCTAATTTTTGCAGTTATATAGCAAGGCTATCAATTATCATCAGTTTCCTTTTTTAGGCTATTTTGTAAGAAACCAATCTGTGCTTTGCTTGGATCTAACTGAATCACTTGTGAAGAAAAATCAACAACTTGAACATGAATTTTAAT
Source organism: Peucedramus taeniatus (assembly GCA_013400575.1). Taxonomy (NCBI): domain Eukaryota; kingdom Metazoa; phylum Chordata; class Aves; order Passeriformes; family Fringillidae; genus Peucedramus; species Peucedramus taeniatus. The sequence continues at coordinate 49,854 of WBNO01030679.1, forward strand.
GGAAGTGGATTGTTTCTATTAATTTCATTGGGTTGATTTATGAGCACAGCAACCTACTGCTCTAAAGCATCAGATCCTAACAGCATCTCCAAAAGCTGAAGTACTGCAGGCACTAACCAAATCTGTGACCCAAGTTGTTCTTGCTCATTAGCAGTCTACTTGTGAAGTGCTCTTTCCCCATCACTGCTCCCCTCCAAGCTTTGTTATTTAACATTCCGCTGTCAAAATAAAATATAACTGTAGCTATGTCACCCTTAAACTTTCAAATATAGGAGGTTTTATCCTCTATGTCTGCTTAAAAAGTAATTTTTATTATCTGGTGTAGCTAGGAATAAATTATGTTTGCCATATAACATTTCCTGGAGAGCACAGGATTTTGGGGACAAAGACTGCCACCTTTTGGCAATAGTGTGTAACAAAAAAACCCAGTTTCTTATGTAAATTATCCTATTCTAGTGAACATCTTTATTATATTATTTCAGCATCTTATATCCAGCAAAGCAAAGAACAAAACATTGGGTTTAATTGAAGCCAACCTGAAAGAATTCCAATTTTTAGGATTGTTGCACAGCAACATAGGTTTTTAGCATGGAATCAGAGAAATCAGACCTAGGATTTTTTTTTCTGGAGGACATTCTGAGTAGATAGCCCTGGCACACAAAGTTGAATATTACATAAGAAAACTCATTTTTTAAACATAATTTTTTTTATGCACAATTTTTTTTTTCTCCATGCAGTACTGATTTAACCTTTGAGTAAGTCTTTTCTGTTCATTGGGTCGGAAGGTCTAAAGAAAAATTATTAAATAATTAGAATGTATCAGAATATAAATAATCCACTGGAAACCTTAAATGGTATTTTCTACTTTTTTAATGCTCGACTTTGGAAACAAGGATTTTTCATGATGTTTTGAGTGTTGGGGCTTTTCTAGGAACTGAAATAAAAAGGGGTTAAACCAGATTCTGTCATACAGCACAAGGGGTATACTCCCAGGGATTCAGCAGAAAAACTTTTATATTAGGCAATGTACCTGATGCAAAAAACCATCAGGGATGGTGGAATCACCAACCAGCAGAGTGTCACAAGCACCCTCTTGATAGAGCAAGTCAAAAGCATTACTTAAATAAATTAACAGAATGCATTAAATGTTTGGATTCCATTTGAGAAATGCAAAAGTGTACAGGTAGAATTCTTCTAAAACATAGACAGAAACTCCTGGGGAATAATTTAAGAATGGTGTGAGGCTTTAGAAGAGTCCTTAGAGATTCCTTAGAGAAAATACTCATAACAAATGAAACATGATGTGAGCATGAAATATGCTGAGAGATCCAAAAGTGATCAGTAATACAGAGGACAAAGTAAAGGCCAAAAAAGGACAACAAAGGGCCTGAGAAAAGCCTGTAAATCAGCACCATGGGAAAAAATTATCCAAATTTTTATTTTCACCAGACAATGTAAAAACCAGAACTCACAAAGAACAGCTGAGAAGATGAACTAAGATAACACTGATAGAGCCAGATTAATTTGCAACTTCAATACGTGAAGAAATCAAAGTTGAAGAATGAACACAGAAATGCAGATATATTTTTGTTAAAACAATTATAGAAAGATTAAAAGAGTATTTTACTGAGCTTCTCACTGCTGAAATTCACAAAAGCAATCGGCCTTTTTCCAGACAGCTGAGCCATTTGTAGAAGAATGAAATTGTGAAGAGCTTCAAGAGGCAATCAGAATACTGAGGAGAAACAAAAGCACCAGGTGTGAGTAATCTTGGCACTGAATTATCAAGAACAAGAGGGGGAAAGGAAGTCAAACACTTTATAGGGGCATTTGGTTAGTTTGAGTTTGAGGAAAATTTTCAAACATTAAGAAACACACATATGCTGTATTAAAAAATTAACAAAAATAATCTCATTTCACAAAAAACTAGTCTTACACTGAAGAACAGAATTTTGAAACTTTAGCTGTTTTCAAAATCAGTTACATTTCCAGCATGTTAAAAGCATATCTTTCTTCTACAAGTGTTGAACAGGTTTTTTTTTTTGTTTGTTTGTTTGTTTTTTGTGGNTATTTTCCTTGGTGTTTTGGTTTTGGTGGGTTTTGTTTTTGTTTTTTTGTTTTTGCTTTTGTTTTTGTTGATGTGGGTTTTTTGGTTGGTTGGTTGGTTGTTTTGGTTGCTAGTAGCTTTTTAATTGTATTAAGCACACAATCTATTAAAATCAGGAACTTGAACAGCACTCTACTCCTGATTTTAAGAACCTAAATAGCTCATGCCCTTTAAAGACTGTATTGAAAACAAGTGACTAACCCCTTGCCATATGGAATTTCATTGATTTAACTGAATTTCAGCAGTATAATTCTGCTTTTACTAGTGGGAGTCATGAAAGCAGATGAAGGGTAGCAGAGCACAGCAGAGTCTACTACCTGTCTGGCACCACAGCCATCCTGCACAGATGGGAGAGGGAAATGGTACAGGCTTCCAGGCTTCCACACCACTCAATTCACAGCTCTTTGGAGCAGGATAACAGTACATGCTGCTTAAAAACTATTTTGCTGCTGTCAGCAGGACTTCCATATGGGGACTGCCATGTTCCCACTGCACACATTACATGGCTTGCTGAAGAATGTGCCATTTCCAGTCTTTCCAAAATCATGTCCTGGTGGTCAGGCTTAATGTCTGCAATACCCTTGGCCTTGATAGTTTTTAACTGACTGAGGAAGTGAAGAAAAACATTTTTTTAGAACTCTTAGGTATAAAGGCTGGGATTAGGGTTGTAAAGCAGTATCATCTTGGCAGCCTCAACTCTGAGTTCTTTTGCTGTTGAATTTCGGGAGACATTTTTTGGGGTGGAGAGAGGGGGAGATTATAGTTGTTTTGGGATTTTGAGGAGTTGCTTTGCATATGCTGCTTACTCTGCTCTATTTAAGTCTTTTTCCAATAGGCATTTGAACTGTTTGCCAAACGATATTCAAATAAAAATGTGTAAGATGTTTCCCATGAATCTTTAAGAAGATTGAATGATGGCTAAGTCATACACTAATAAAACTTGCAAGGTCAATTTTATTACACAAATGTGTAACAGACCGTGCAAATGGCAATTAAATCCTCGATTTTTTGAAAGTTGGGATATTGCTTTCTTCTTCAGACATTCAGTAGGGATTTCCAAAAGCAGGCATTGAACCCCAGGGATCTCCACTGCTACATCTAGGAAAATATTTCAGTTCCTCATTAAGAGAAACTGCAAAAAACCAAAGAATAAGCACTTTTAGAGCAGTAAAATAGTACAGTAGCTGTAAGAACCACAATGGAACACTCCCATGTATAAATATGGGTATTGATTAATTTAGATCCTATTTTGTTACAAAAGTTGCACTGACCACCATCACTCTTAACTCTCTGCTGAGGCAAGGTAAATGGAATAACACAATGTCCTAATTTTACCTTTTTTATATACGGGTTGTATATATGAAGTTTTAACATCTGCAAAGAAACAGTCAAAGAAACAGGGAAATCTGTAACTCCAGCCCTACCCTGTTTACTCCAGCCCATACAGAGAGGGTGACCTCCAAAGGAAGGAAATTATTGTCCCACAGTATTTCACCAGGCAGCTACTTTGTCTTCAAATCTACTTCAGAATCAGTGGGAAAACCCATCTTAAAGATTGTGAAGAAGAAAGCTAGGTTAGATGCTAATAGAAAGTCCCAATATTATGATTTCTGACCATTTTCTGTCCCACCCTACTTATAGCAGTTTCACAGATAACACTTTTATTTATGCAGACTACACTGGCTTGGGCTCATTTTCCAAATCATTTACATTGTGATACAAATTTGTACTGTTCTTAAAACAATTTTATCTCTATTTTAAAGAACTGCAGAGAAGGTAAAGAAAAATTTACCACTCTGAATGAGCCAACACAGTAACAATATGTTTTGTTTATGAGTCCCTTCTCTATTTTGGTTTATGTTTTTCCTGGTGCCATGGAAGTATCAAAGGATATGCTAATGATAAGCCTTAGTGGCAGTGCCAGATAACACTTTAAAGGTGAAATGCATAATTCCCTAATAACCTTGGTAGGATAGTCATCTTCCCTGAAACACACCGCAAAGCCACTCTTTTCACATCACATTACTCAGCCTCAGAAATAAAGAAATAAACCTCAGATTTGGGGTCATTTTTTTCTCTTTTGAGTTTAATACATTTAGAGCTAAATTTTATTTGGAAGTACCACTTCTTTGAAATGTGTAGGGTTTTGTTTCAGGTTCAAGAGTTAAAAGGATAAAAAAAGGGATTTTAGCTCTGTAAGATGGCTGATTGTTTGCTGCAGGTATTCTGGTAGTACTGCACAAAAATACCTGTGCAGCCACTCACATTACAGTACTAAATTCTTGAGTTCTTTGTGGCAACTGCTATATTCAAATATTGTTTATGTATAAAGATCAAACCTTGAAAAATTATGTGGTTTGCTCTGCTCAGATGTCTAACTATTGACGTCCCCAAAGTAACTTGGAATCATTCAGTTCTCAGCTCATTTAACAGATTTTACACAGATTTCTTCCACCATCAATTAATATTGTCTAAAACATTATAAATTATGAAATTCTGTCACGCTAAAAACAAATCAAATACTAGAAACATTTCCTACTAACCTTCATCTAGCAATTATTACGTTTACATTATGAAACACCACAGACTCTGCACATCACTTCCCATTTTGCAATCAGAAATCCTACTTTATTCAGTCTACTTTGCACGTGATTGTAAGGCAACTGTTTTAAAAAGCTTTACTCTAAAAATTCAAATGGAGAGGAACCTTGAATTTTCAAACCATATATTAATATTATTATGGCACAGATTTTTGAACAACTCTAAGAATGAGAATTTTACATCTGCTGACTAATTTGTCTTAAAACAAATCAAAACTGCAAGAAATGTTAATTAGTAGCAAGCTAGCTGGCTCTATAGTATGGACAGGCTTGAATTGAAGATCTCAAACCTGTCTCAGGATATTTTACCAGCCCTAACACTGTACAGGAGTGTCAGCAGTGCACCAATCTCCAACTTGTCACAAATAAAACCTTCTTCATGTCCCAAAAGATGATAAATATGCACTGTTTAATTTTAGTAATGTTACCTGAGAAGATGTTGATTTTTAACTATTACTCTTCAGTCTTTCATGTGCTTTTTTATCCTATATATTAGTATTGCATACAGTGGGGAGAGCAAGAAAGAAGGAATGTGCTTTGCATTTGGAGAGGACAAAGGGAAAATGTGAGGTTATTTGCTGGGCACTCCTGTTAGAGTTCATTCTACTCCTGTGAAAGGTATACCTACCTCCCACAGTCTTTTCCTGGGGAATGTTCCACCGCACCACAGAAATGAAGCCATTGATGATGCTCCTCACAATAGAATCACATGAACTCACATCCATTTTCAGGTCTCCAACAGCTACTTGAAAGCTATTTTTGCCAGGGTCCCCAAGTACAGAATTCAGTCAGGGATCTCAGGAATTGCATCCAGTAGAACCCATATTTTGCCATTCCAAGAGTTTAGAGGGCAAGTAGAAAGTGGTCAGGATCAGCTACAACACATGTTCATTCAAGAAGTTCAAATTCATCCTTTGGCAAATCAGGATTTAGAAGTTTGGGACCACCACACAAAACACCACCAAGACACGCCCCCCCCCCCCCCCCCCCCTTGCTCTGGGATCAAGAGAATTTGTCCCTTCCCATTATTCATATTGCCTACTGATTGAAACTTCACTAAAGAAAGCCAAATTAATACCACTTTCTCAAAAATTATTGCAAATCTCCGATTTTTACAAGTTCCCAGTTTACGAAGGGTGACAGGGAAAGAATTTGGCTGATGTTTAGCAGAGAGTTCTGCATCACCAAGGCTGGACAGCTCCTGGCACAAGGGAATCAGCACATGCTGTCTGAGCACAGGCACTGCTGGTAAGTCTTTTTGGAGAATTCAGTGGTGTTGGGGTTGCTTTGTTCATTTTGGTTCCCTAAGAACTTAATAAGCAGATAAATACTCCTAGATTTCAGAGTGCTTTCTAAGAGATACCAGGAAAAAATCATCATCTGCACAGATGCTTGAACAGCAGTGAGAGAAGCCAGTTCCATCAGGGGGATGGAAATCATTCCAATTTCAATTTCACGTCAAGTGCTAAGAGAGCGCCTGACCCAGCCAGCACTGCTCTGGTTCCAGAGTGATTTGGCTTCCACAGAGGCTCCCTTTCACAGTCACTCATTGCAAATCTCTTCTTCAGAAACACAGATTTGGAAACTTCAAAGCCAATCAATTCTGTCCTTCAGTCCGAGAGAACCACAAAGCTTACTGTGTCTACAGCCTGACCACGGAGAGAGGAAAACAAAATCCAACAAGCTGCTCCTTCAGGTGGCAGAGAAAGTGCACTGGGGAGGAGGGAGGTTTAGGAATACTGTGCCTTGCTTATTAACATGCAGGAAGATTAATATCCCAGGTACATCTCTGTATTTGCATCCATGGAATTAGCAGGGACCAGGCAGAGAGCGAGTGTTGAGACCTGTAGATCCTTCCTGGGGATAAGAGGGCTAAACCAGCCAAAGAGCTGCAGAAATGGGAGAGACCTCTGCTCACAAGCCTCCCTCCACAGGCTACAGGGGAAAGGGGCACAGCTGTGGGGGGAATGCTAATTCTGGGCTGGTTTATTGTGTGCTGGAAGTAATGAAATGAGCCATAGTAGTATTTCATCCTAGAGGTTTAAGGTTTATTTTCAAATCCAAAGAAAATGAATCTCAGGGATATGGTGAACTCAGATTGACAGATTTCACATAGCTTACCCCAAAATTAATAAATGCCTTGGTGGTGTTCCTTTCCTTCTTTTTTAATTAAGTGACATCCAGTTAGAGTAGACAGAAGTATTAAAGAACACACCAAATCTTATTACTAGTTTTGCTGTTCCACAATTCCAGTGAGAATTTTACCATTTCCAGAAGCTCTGTATATGTCTGACTAGTTTTTGTCTTGTTCTGAGGCAAATTTGATGCCAATTCCAGAAGATGGGGAAAGTGCCATACAGAATTAATTTCAGCTGCAATTCCTATTTCAAAGTCTCTCTTTGAAGGTAGCACATGAGCAGATTTGATATTCTCAGAACATATGCATTCACTGCATATCTACTTTGCCTGACAGTTTAAGTGAGACATTTAAATATTCTCTCTGGATTGCAGTGTTCCACATTTCACCTACATCCCACAAAATCCGTTGCTCTCAACCTTTTCCTTCTATATCACACAGTACCTATCACGACATATTCTGAATTGTGGGGAACCATCCACAGAGCAGAAATACCAGGTATTCCCTATGGCAAAATTCAGATTAATTGCTAAAATGAGAAAGAGATAAAAAACACAGCTCAAGGGCCACTTTGCCACAGTGTCTCTTGCCAAAGGCAAGTTTCTGAGGAAGAAAAAATGGTCCTTTATGAACCCTCAAAGTCAGTACAAGAGCTGCACATACGTCAAAACTAAAGAAAACTAAATGGCCCTCAGGTTTAGAAATAGAGCTTGATTTCAAATAGAAACAAAAAGCACCATTTTTCAAAAATTAGCTAGGTTAAGAACTTGTCAGGCTTGTGTTTGTGTGTGTGTGTGTGCAAGGAGAGAAGGCCAAGTCTGGTACAAGTGAGAGAGACCTCTGAATACATGACAGCCAAAAAGATCTGGGTAACTGCACCCAAACTCTTATTTGGGTAGATAGATTCTAGATTTGGGTTGACCTTAAAAAACACCCTCCCTGCAACAGAAATTGTTGAGCACTGAAATTTTCTTACTTCAGTTAGTTTAATTAGCTTTCTACACAGAAATCTCTCTCCTTGCTAGGGAGCTGCTGAGTCTGTCCTTTTCAGGCTCTAAGCATTCCAGAGCTGGACTGGAATTCCTACACCTGGGAGCAGGTGTGTGCATTCAGACCACAGAGCCCATCTGGACCAGAATTGTCTCACAAGTGGCCAAAAGAAGAAATCCAAGGAAGTAAAACACAAATAACCCATCCAGTATGTATGATAACATCCCAGGGTTATTGGTTTATTGGTTATTGGGTTATTCAGTCCGAGAGAAAAACCACAAAGCTTACTGTGTCTACAGCCTGACTGCAGAGAGAGGAAAACAAAATCAAACAAGCTGATCCTTCAGGCAGCAGAGGAAGTGCACTGGGGAGGAGGGAAGTTTAGGAATACTGTGCCAAGCTTCCAGTCTGCAGCTCTGGGACTTGACAAGAACTGAGCAGCCTCCCTGAGGCCCTGCAATGGAAAACAGAGCAGCTGCTTGCTCTCCAATCCTCCCCACCATTTGGGATGCTACTCACTCCCACCTTGGCTCTTTTTCTCAAGAATGAGGAATTCACATGCATGGAATCCTCTTGCAACAAAGACACTCCAACCTGCAATTGCCTTTGCTTCTGTTCTCTGAGCTTTTTAAGTCCATTATTGCTTTCCTAAGACCTGAACCCTGCACTGCTGAAGTTGCAGCTGTGCTGTGAATTGTGACATTAGCAAAGAGCTGACACAGAAATGAGAGAGTTCACAGGGGCCTTTATTACACCCAAAGGCACAAGGTGAAAATCCTCAGCATAAACCTGAGCACAGCTACCAAACCATGAGTGAGGCTTTGAGGCCTCAGATGGGATGTGGTGAAGCCTGGAGGGCGAGCACCTGAGCCAGGTGGCTGCTCCTGCTGCACCACTTGCCTGGACCACGAGACCTTGGTCACCAGCAGGTGAAAGCTTTTCATGTTTCCTGGTGCCAGTCACTACACATCACAGCATCATTTGCACTCAGCTATACATGTTTTAGAACAGAAATATACATGGGTACATGGGTTTTGATAAAAAAATATTAATCTGTTTTTTTTTATTGCAAATATCTTCTCTGAGTTTATACTTATATAAAAATGGGATTTTTCTCAGTTTTTTTTTTTTTTTTTTTTTTTTTTTACTTTTAAAAACATATTTAACTATTTTCTATCAATTCAGAATCCCAGTATTTTTCAAAAAAATTTTTCCCTCTTCTGTACTACTTTTTTTGAGATGAGAAGGAATTACAACAGAAATACTGGAAGTGCCACATAGCATTACTGGGCAAGGAGGAGAAGCAGATACAGAGAGAGCACTGGTTAAGACACCTGAAACACAGAAAGAGCTTCCCATATCCCATAAAGGGAATGGGGAGCTCTCCAGATCTGCATTAAGATACTAAAAGTTAGGACTTGGAAACAAGCTCCTCCTCAGTTGTTGCGTACAGAGGACATTTGAATTTCTCTATTCTCTTCTGCTTAGAAATAACTGCATGTATTGAAAACTCTGAGGTTCATGCCAAGCCTTGAGATCTGTAGGGAGGATGAGATGGAGAAGCTTGGTTTTAGCAGAATATTAAAAAAGATGAGAACATCACCTTCACTAACTCTGTGATCATAGTAAGTTTACAAAGTTTAAATCTACTATAACTTTTATTTTGAAGTTTTATTTTGCATTTTTAATTATTATTTTTTAAAAATCACAATACTGCATGTTATAAAGAAATGTCTGGGAAAGACCAAGTTATCTCTGCTGGAATTTGATAGGACAGTGGAGCATCTACTCTGAGACTGCCAAGTTGTGATTCACTAAGCAGAGTCAAGGTTAGACCCAGATGCCAATAAAGATTCATTAAGTATGAAATACAATATCAGCAGTGTCTTTGTAATGACCCAAACGCTAATTCTGGCTCAGAGTACTCAAATTCCCCAGTGAGAGAAAGGGAAAGTGGAACAATTTCACAGCTTTTAACCATAAATGTGATAATATGTAAAACACTTGAATATATATTGGGAACTATGCAAAAGTGAGAGTAAGTGAAATACAATACTGCAAATTAAAAGTGTTTAGTTAAATTTTCTTTTTTATTTTAAATCAAACAATTCTTCCTTTTCCTCATTATTTTATTATGATTACTGCACAAAAAAAAAGTTAAAATTATTTTCATCATCTCATCATTTCATCATTTTTATATAATTCATATATGATGTAATACCAGCAGACTAAACAAGCTTACCAACACTACAGCATTTAGAGAAAGAAATAAAAGTTATGTTTAATTTGTCTATTCTCAAATCTTCCTAAATAAACAGCAAAAGAAAGTTATTAGAAAAGGAAGACTTAATTTTCAAAAAAAGCAGAATTGTACAGGAGGAAATATTGAGTTTAAAATACCCTTTTTGAAGGAAAAAAGGAAACAAAATACATACAAAAACAAAATGAAATCTTACCCCAATAAAAAAGTTTATTAACTACTTTGTGGTTTTATGAAATTTTATAGGCTCTTTTCATGCCAGTAGATAATACTTGTTTGTCTCCCAAAATTATAAGAAACTAATACTGAAATCAGACTGAATGAAATTTCATTCAGGATATAATTTTATGTTCTTTTACTTTGGTCTGAAATTAACTGTTCAGCCACTGAGGATTGCGGTGCAATTAATTTCTGGAGTAAAAATCGTCATAGCACTTTCCCATTTCACTTCTTAAAGCATCAGTGCTTTGTAACACAAATAAGGAGAAACAAATAACAGACCTTTATAATAGATAATGAAGACATTTTTCCTGCAAAACACTTTCTTAAATTCAGTCCCATTAGCAATAAGTCAAACGTGCCATTGCTGGCTGGTCCAAGCCCCCTGTGAAATCAGCTGCTGGTAGTAATAACTTCTGTCTGGACAAAGTTCCACATTGCAATCAGGATAGCTCAGTCAATATGTTAACTGTGACAGACTGAATGCAGGGGATTAAGCAGGTTTTGAAACTAAATTATTTTTGTCACCACACATGTAGATTGAAAGGAAAAGCAAAGTTACTGTCCAACATGTTTTCTTTTACGTCAGCAGCAATGATAACACAAAAAAGCATTTTATGTGAGATAAAGAAACAAAACCTCTTCATTGCTTTTATTTTTTTAATGTGAATATGTTTTATATATGGCATCACAAGCTTTTCTACATCAGAGCTTTAAACTTTTATGGGGTTGCAATGAGTGATTATCTGTGAGTTTATCTTGCCCCATAAGTGCCTTGGAAGACTTCTACTTCAACAAATTAAAATTAACCAGAAATCAATTATACCATCCCCATCAGCACCCACAGGGGTCCCTGCATTGTAGGATTTGCATGAACAGTGTGGATTTTATCTTGTATGGGAGCACTGTAAGTGTAAGACTACACCAAGGGAGCATCTGCCACAGGACTGGCACTACATTCTCCTAGAAGAAATGCACAATGCTTGTGCCTGCTTACAAATGCCAAGTCTCTAAATTGCAGAACAACATTATACTTACACCTGAAATGCTGAGCATCCTCCTGAGTCCTGCTCTCCAGCATAATCAGAAGAATGCAAGATCAATTTTTATCTATGACAGGAAACACCACATTATACCACAATTCTCATCTTCCCTTCTGCAGAATGAAACTGTTTAAGACTTCATTCATTCATGCATAATATGTGAAAGGCTTCTACATTTGTCTTAGCTCTGCCATTTTAGAGGAAAAATTTTAGTTATGTCATTTAGAAAACCTAGAGTTTGTGTTGACTACATCCTATATCCCTTTAACTCGGGGAATCTTCAGCAGGGACAGCTGGACTTTTACAATTCTGCCATTACAGAAAGTAACGTTTCTCCTTTACCTGCCAGATTCTAAAGAGCTACCAACAGTAAAAACACATAGGCCTACAGATTGTCACAACAATATGTGCCATAAAAATGTTTTAAGAACATATAAAAGCCATTTTTTTGTACTTCACTTTTTAATAATTTTTAAACTATGCTCTATTTCTCTGCTAGCACTGTAATACAACCACATCATTTTCTGTGTCATCACCTGACTGTATCATCAGAGATTATAATGACACAACTACATTCTCTCACCTGTTCCACTCATATTCCATATATACAGAAAGAAGTCTTGCAAAACTCAATCTGCAAAGGTCTGAGTTTCTCCTGAACATTGGTTTGGGTTTGCACAAGGCAGCTTGGCCAGTGCCATCTGCATGGTTCAGTTTCTTCGAGCTCAGAAAACAAGGTGATAGATGAGGAGAGGAAAAAGTCATAAGCATACATCATTTTTTCAAATAAAATATAATTTTTAAAATAAGAATATAGCAGCACCCAAAGAACTGTGCCATAAGCTCAAACTGCCTGATCTTTAGAAAACACAGCATTCATTGAATAACTTTTTAAGTTCAACTCTGAGTCATGAACAGAATCTTAGCAATGAGTGTCAGCACAGAGGGGCACGAGAGCTCCCAAACTCTCTGCAGCAGTGGCCAGCAGTGATTGCTGGAGTAAAGTATTTGAGAAATAGGACAAAAGCCTTTTTCTGTTTTCTCAGTAAATGATTTCAGCTTATGGCAATCAGTGCTTTATGGGCTTCCTGATTTAAAAGCTGTCCATTAGTATATTAATTAGCCATCTACAGACTCATCTTTTATGAATTTATCCAATTCCTTATTGAACTCCAGTCAAAAATAAAGATCAAGAGGTTAGGGTATTAATTGCCAGATCATGAGCATGGAGTTATCTAAAAGCAAAAGGAAAATAGCTATTCCCATTTCTATAATGGTTCATAGTGACATTTAAATGAAAATTGCTTATCTCACAAATCAAGGCAAAATTTCTATTTTTTTATGTCAAAATATTTCCATTTAGATTATTTAGTTTTCTTAAATCCGTCTCAAAAATAACACCGTAGTAATACATTTCAAGTGTAAAAAAGTGAAACTCCATAAATATCCATAGATGTAACACAATTAAGACAAATGCAAAATTAATGACTCAAGAATTACTAATTTACTGGCACATTTACAGAGTGCTAAATTACCATCTCACTATGAGTTATGGGAAATGAGTGATAAAAGTATTATTTTACTGACAAAACCCAGTTTTTTCAATATAATAGAAATTTATATTATAAGCCAATCTTTTTAAATAATAAATGTTATTCTAGCCTGCTCAGTGTGTTAAAAAAGGAGAAAATCTCTGTGTTGTGCTAGCTCCAAGGGGTATAAAAACCAGAAACTCCACTGATGAAAGAAACCGAGGTATAAACCAGCAAATAAAGATGTTTACCTGGGTTCTCCCTTAACCTGTACCAAAGCTTTACCAGTTACAGTGGTTTTAAACAATCTCTTATCCCCACACCTAAGAATTAACCTGAGATGTCCCTGAATTTTTTCTGATGTATAGAAAGTTGCCCTGTAATCCTTTAGGGAAGGCTGTAGTGTATAGTCCATGTTGTGATACACCTGGCAAGGGTGATGTGAAAGTTCATGAAATCTCCAAATGCTCCCTTTTTTTTTGCACACAGATTTTGCTGTGCCTTTCTTCTCCAGTTCCAGCTTCTTTTAAAACAAGAACTCACAAGTACAGAGCAGTTCTTCCTTTTTTGCTTGCATATACTATGGCTTTTAAATGACCCATTGAAAATACAGGGTACAAGTTTTTTCTATAATGTAGTATTTCTGTAGTGCTTTGTGCCACAATGATTGCTGTGATTTAAACTTTATATTAAAAAAAAACCCAGACTGATCAATAAAATTTCAATTTATAGTTTTATTTTGGAGCTGTTTATTTCTTACATGAAACACCTCTTTTGTTATGATTTACTCAAACAATTTGTCCTCCTGGAGTACTTGCCCAGCATCAGAAGCAATCATCCAAGATATGCTGTGCTAGCTTAAATGACAGAGAAATGCATGTGGGCCAAGAATACATGGCTGTGAATCTATTGATATGGAGGTAAAGGAAATTAAAAAGTGATCTCTGTAATATATTGTTTATTCACTTCACTGCAAATAATTTTAAAGCATACCAAAGGTTATGTGGCCTAAGTACATGGCATTGAAATCAAGATGCTCCTGAAATAAATGACTAAACTTGTTCTTACCGTGGCCTCAGCAGCAAATGACAGTGATTAGGATAATGTGAGCTACACAATATTCTTCCTTCCAAACATAAAATGCCACTAAATCAAAGTTCACACTTTTGCTCCCCCCACCCGGGGATTTTGAACTTTGTGTCTCCTCAAAATAGAAAAGCAAACTCCAGCCCAGGTGTGAGGCTCTGCACCTGCTCTCACCCAAGTGTGCTGCAGTTCTTGCCAGAGCTGTGGGCCTCAGCTGTTCCTGCCACAAATCCTAAATCTACAACAAAAATGTATTGGGATGCTTTTGGCTGTGTACATGGAAAGCTTTGCCTAGACATTTTCGTGAAACCTCACATTCACATGCCTTTGGAAGTAATTTGAAATCCATTAGCATTTTAATTTTAAGCATAATTTGATCAATTAGTTAAATTGATCAACAGCAAGACTATTATTTCAGTAAGAGTCTTTCCATACCCCCCATCAGCCCTAAAGCTGGTTGGTCTCCAGGGTCACAGACTGAAGTACCAGAGAATTTGTGCACTGTGAGACTCAGGATGAGTCCTTTTGTCCAGCAAAATCTCAAATCTATCAATATGTGCCATGTGCAAGCTACGTTGCCTTGTTCCCTAGGAAAATGAAATTGTAAGTCTTGTTTATATTTTACTGAACCTCTAGAGATTCAGGTTACAGATTTGAAACGTTTTTGCTCAGACACCCAGGGCTTGAGCAAGGAGCTCAGCTTTCTGCAGCTACCACACATAAGGAACTGATCACCTACAGACAGGAGGAGATTCTCACCCTCTAGTACAGAATGCAACAGCAAAGCACATTTCAGCCCAGCTACACACAAAATACCAGACCTGAAGTGACCTTTAGGTAATTAGACCATTTCCCTAAACAGCTGCAGAGCCACCAGAGTTTTAAGAAATCATCCAAATGTGGAGATGGTTCAATAGAGTTCTAAGTCATCACCACCACTCCCATGAGAAAATAAAAAAAGTAGTGTCCATCATATGATCCAACTCATTCCTGTCTCCCATCTCTTTTTCCTGGGCCTTACTCTTACAAGTATTTTTCATGTCATGCACTAAATGGGATCCTAATTAATCTAAGGTAAAGAAAGCCTCTCTTAGCTTTTTGGTTTGGGGTTTCTGCACTGGGTAATTCTTCGGTCTTAAAATTCTCAAACTATTCTGCACAGCTTTGCCACAACTCCATGGAGCAAAAGTAAAGGAGAAAGGAGAGGTGAGCAAGCACCTGTGGAGGCCAGAAGGGAGATTTCCTTTTTAAGAGCCATTGCCAATTTGCAAGTACATCAAAGTACAGGTCAGTCAGGACAACGCAGAAGTATAACATTAGCAAAAAAACTTGAGCCTTTTTCTTGGTATTCATCAAAAGGAAGATTAGTCTTGAACATTTGAAATTCTAGTTACAGCATCAAATCCAATGTTCTATTGCAGTTGTATTTCAGACAGCTGTTAAAATACAGTTCAAAACAAGAACATTAACTAAATGTTTGGTTAACTCGCTCTCAAATAAGCCCCTGCTTTTCCAGGAAAAAAAAAAATAAAAAAAAGAAGCAGCTGATCTCATCTCCCAAAACAGTTTCACATACCACCAGTAGTGATAATCCTGATGTTCTGATTTCATTCCATACAGCAGAAACTGTGACCACCTGAAACTCAGTGTTGCTGAGAAGAGTTTCTTTACCCCTGCCCTCGTCAGCAGCTCCCTGGAATGATCAGAGAGCCCATGAGCTTAAAAAGCACAATGTGAGAGTCCATGCAGCTCTCCAGTCTTAGGGAAACTCTTCAGCTGGGAGAAGGAGCACAGTGGGTTTGTTGTATAAACCTATGAAGTATAATTCTACTCAGATTTGAAGATAAAAGAAACTGTAGTGTCCAGAGAAAATAAGATGAGGCAGAATAACTTGTGAAGCAGTAGGAGTTAAAAATCCAAAAGGTGAGAGAGCAGGGAAACACGATGGCTGCTGCTGGGCATGTTTGGAATACAGAATCAGCTGTTAGACTCATAAAAAATTAACTTAGCTGGAAGTATTTTAGATTAAGCAGGCCTCTTCCTACCTAATTGCACTAGAGTCAAACTCAAGAGAGGTGGGAGTGAAGAGGATAAATGGGGTATTTGCCCTCAGTTATGGGTGTAGGAGGCGCTGCAATGGTGCTCCAGGGGCAGGTCAGGCTGAGCCAACACTCCTGACCTAGCACAGTCCCTGCTGGAAGCTCCATCACAGAGCAGAGGGAAGAGTTAATGCTCATAAAAAAACATTCATGAATTCTCTTTACACCTCTTTTCACTGAAATGCTTCTGAGCCCTTCAAAATGAAGAATCACACAGAGATGATAGTCTCTCTCCTCCTCAAAATACTGATAAATGACCATTCATTAAATGCCTCCAAGAAAGCTATTAACAGGCTCCTCCTCACTGCTGGTGCTCCCTCACACTCCACAGATGGGGCAGAGGAGTTGGCATCATTCATGGAATGGAAAAAGGAGGCAGCAGCTTGGAAACCTGCTCTGCACAGACGCAGGCTGAGCAATCTCTAAAGGAAGAGATCTCTTTTATTACCTAATCATTAAAGCAAATGAACACAAGGTTTCAGAAAACAGGCTAATGTTAGGTGAACAGCAAGTTATAGTGCAGCTTCTTAAGAGAATACTTATAATACATTAAGAATAGGTATCTGTAAACCCTCTAAAATTGATATGACACTGAACATCTATTATTTCTTTGACATAAAAGTACAAGTATTTATTTTTATTATTCCAACAAATAGATTCAATGATACATATTTACAATATAAAATCGGGATCCTAATTGAAAATTGAGAAGATGGCAGTAATGCAAGTGAAATTAAGTTTTAATTAAAACATTGCTATTTGAAGTGACTAGTTTAAATCCCACATTGAACAGAAAGTTGGACAATGTGACTTTGTTAAAATAATTAATGTCAATGTAAAGCACTAAAATATGCTAATACCCTAAAACACTGATAAGAAAGAAGGATAAATGAGACTAATTTATCCTACTCCATTCTTCCAAAAACTACTTTACTGGTTTTTTCCTGCTGTCTGAAAAACTATTTTATGTTGATTGTAAAAACTGAATGGCATGTACTGTTGCAGTGAAGTCTAATACAGGAACTAATCTGTGAAGTGGCTGAATTTCCTCGCTGTATTTTCACATAAATGCTACATAGTTGAATGCACTATCTTTAAATACTTTTTCCTTCTTTTCTTGGCACTGGAGGTGAGACCATCATAATTGTCTCCTACAGCAAATGCTTTGAAGTTTTCTCTACAAGTCTTAATTTTTCTCCTTTTTATCTTATGACTACTTTTTCTTTTTTTCTAAATTAATTTCAAGAAATTCACTAAATATCCTAAGACTGACTAGACCATGGACTCTTTTTTTCTTTTACCATAAAAACATGCCAGGGTTTTAAAGACAGACAAAATCCAAAGATGGTTCAATTTTCTTTACTTTTGGTAGATATTTATTTCAAACTGTACCCAGACCATGAAAGCTCCACATATGCAGAGCTGTAGCACAATGTGCTTCAGCAGTGATGAGCTGGGAGCAGGAATTCCTGGACACTGCACATCCTGTACATGACTCCCTGGAAACCCTGGCAAACACATACCCCCTGAAACATCTCCCTGAAGTTTTCACTGGTTTACTTTCCATCCTCTCCCACTGAGCTTTTCCATGTTTCACCTCCTCCCCCCTACCAGGACCTGTTCTGACAACTCAGCTAACCTGGGTTTTAGGACATATGAAAATTAAATGTTTAATCAATGCACTTGGGCTCCCTGCTATGATTCAGAGAGATCTACAGACAGAAAAGCTAACTTCCATTAGAGCTGTCTATTCCATATTCATTCCACTACACACATAGGGTGGGTATGAGGTAATCTGATTGTACCTATTGTGTTCATTCCTCCTGTTTACCAGCAAATGCACCTGAGGATGGTCTGAGCTCTCACACTATAGCCATGGGATGGGAATGAATGTTAAGGAGAAAAGAGGCCCACCCACACTCCAGTAAAAATAGATTTCCCCCCCCCAAAAAAAAAAAGTTTCCCCCCCCCCCCCTTTCAGAATTCACAGCAGTATCTGTTTACAAATACACAAGTTTCCTGGCAAACTCAAAGAACTAAAAAGAGAAGCAGCAAGGTGGGATTTAGTTGATCTGCACTAGAATAGGTTTACCAACCCCTCATTCATTGAATATCCTAAATTCTACACATTTACCAAAAGCAATCTTCAAGTCCAATAGCAATAAAGAAGAAATATATTTACTGTGCCTTTAAATATTCTCCAAATCATGGCTATCAAGGTTACGTATTATGCTATTGAATACTCCACTGTCAGTGGATTGCTATCCATCTTTTCATTTTCCAATGTAGTCTAGTTTTCAAAAAAGTAAAAATAAAGCTCTTGATGCTTTCAAGAACACAAATTTATTACTGACACATGAAGGAGACCAGTAAAACTATGAGCAAGTTTAAATGACACCAAAATTAAATAGCAACATTTGTAGTTAAAATACTAAATGTGAATACAAAAATATTGCTGAAAACCTTTAATTTGTTAGCAGTAATTAACACAACTGTAGCCATCTCTCCTTTATTCATTATGTCTTTATTCTGTCAGTTAAAACTATTTATAGTGATACTGGGTTGATTCACCATAATTTCCTCCCACCCACAACCATCTATAATTTTTTTCCCTCAGTAATTTTATAAACTTAATGTTGAGGTTCTTTTTTTTTTTTCATTTCCATCTGCAGATTAGAAAAACCCCTTTTCTTACTATATTTATTTAAAAAAAAATACAGGGGTCAGTACAGCCCCCATTGAGCTCCAGCTGTAAAGAGTGCACACTGATATTCATTTTTATTCTAATTCTACAGATGCAAATTAGCTCAAGGAAGGAACTTCGTTTATTCTATCTTTGAAGTAGTGAGCCTAGAAAAGTAATATGTTTTGACATTAAAGATCTCTTTCTATTATATTATATGAATATAAAATATGAATGATTGTTTGCTTCTCTTCTCACGAATGCCATTCCCAATCTAGCCTTGATCAAAGTGATAGAAAATCAGAATGAAAATACAGTGCAATAAAATACACAGTGGGCATTCAAGCCAGTGCACATTTTAAACAGTCTCAAAGAAAAAAAAAATCAGTTCAAAATTCACCTGGAATATTCCTCCCTGTTGCCTTAAACAGGAAGGAACTCACCACTAAGTTACACACTAAAAATAAGTTAAATTCCAAGTACACTCAAGGAAAGATTAAAGTACTTGGAGGTGGTTTGTAAATAAAGCTACAATTATTGACTACAATATTCAGTATGAATTTTTTACTGAGCTTTCATACATTCTGTGGAAATCTTTTGTAGTGCTCTGAATAAAGAAGCACTCCTTAGCAACTTTCACTCTCAGCTTTGAATTACTTGCCGTGATCTTTTGCTCATCAAATCAAGTTCATTTTGCACTCATTAACACATCACTTTAAATAAAAATTAATTTATTGACCAGGACTCCAATTTACCAGTATTTGCTTGGAAATATCTGAAAGCAGTACATGTTGATTTATATAAGTACATATACATGCAGATAAACAATAGTAAATTGCAGCTGTTGATCAGGCACATATAAGCCCCAAAATGCACATCTAAAGATCTGTACCCATACAAATATATATGTGCATACTAAAATGTGCACACCACATATGCATATGAGTAAGCACAAACATCTCACATACATTATTTTAAATGGGCATAAACCATATCATCCTAATAGTATCCAAAAAAAGCTTAAAGACTGGTGTAAAAATCATCAGTGAAAAAAAAACCCATTTCTCTTCATTGCAAATGTTTGTTAAATGTAAATGCTGATATTCTACTCCTTGGAAGAACATTTGTCTGCATGTGGAATTTCATGATAAAAGGCTTTAGAGTCCCAGGTTTCTCTAGATAAACCCCGCCGGTTTACTGATGCATGAATGCACTGAAATTGAATTACTGTACAACAGCAATTACTTTTCACAGTACAGTTATAATGAGAATCAGCTTCACAATGAACACCAGGTAGTTATAGTAGGAAAAGTTAATAAAAAGAAGCCTCTGATTTGCATTTTCCACTGCAGAAAGTGTAGCTTCCTTAAAGAAAAACCATTCTTAACACTTGATTTGCCATCTCAGCAGTGAATCAACAATCATTTTTATAGCATCTCTCTATATGCAAGGCAATATTAATGAAAATCAAAATTTTAGTACAAAGCTAAAATTATAAAAATAGCTTTTCAAATATTCCCTAATAACTTGATTATCTTTCATTTTTCTAATCTTTTTCTCTTCCCTCTAGCCTTCACTTTTTTACAATGTGCCAATAACTAGGAAAAGTAAAAGCATCAAAAGAACGATTTTAACTCCATCTCTTTCACTATCCAGTTTGTTGTCATGGTCATTTATTACTGAGCATTATGTCACAGTGCTTCATTCCTGTTCAGTTTCAAATTAGTAAAGTCACTGAAGTTTCATAAAACCTTCTAAAATTTATATTAAAAAAATAAATCACAGATAACTTTAATACTCATGAAGCAAACTTTCTATGAGTAAAATAAGTAAATTCCAGGAAAAGCAGCAATACCTCAAGAGACAGCAGATTACACAAAGGTCTCAAAGGGATTATTTGTGTTTGGCTGTAAAATTAAAACAACTGCTGAACAGTGCAGGAAACATTTCTGTGTCTGTCACCTTATGGGCAGTAAGATTTTTACCATCTCAAGAGTTGTAATATTAAAAGTAAATGGATACATTTACCTTTTTCACAGATAGAAACAAAACACCAGCAGCATGGAATCAAAACCACAGCTCAGTGATTTTAACTTAATTGTGTCACAAGTACTTCAAAATAAAATACGAAGCTGCCTGCCTGAAATGCAATCAGGTAGGGAAGCACTAGGAAGGAAATGGTTAACAGGAATGTCCTGAACTGATATAAACCCAAGGTAAATAGTGAACACTGGGGAGAAGGAGGGGGGAAAATGTTGCTTGCAAGGTTTTCCATCAGTAAGTAGATGACAAAAGGTTATATAATTGGTTCAGTACTTTCAGTTTTCCATTTATCTTATGTATCTGACAGAACAAAAATAGGACAATCTGTGATAGGATAATTGCATACTGAAGGGTAATTCAAACAGGGAATGAATATGATAAAAATCACACTGAACCAACTAATCACTATGAAAAGCGATGAGACAGAAAGATAAAAATTCATCCAGAATATTAAGGGGGAGAAGGGAGAAGAGTTCATATGTGATTAGTAGCTTCAAATAAGTTCATATGTTTAAAAGCATCAAGCAGAACCACAAAAAAAAAAAAAAAAAAAAAAAAAAAAAAAAATTAAAAAAAAAAAAAAAAAGTTNATTCTTCTGGGCCTTTCCTACAAATCAAACATGTTATGTACTATGAATTTTTGAACATTTTTTCAGAGCACTACATCTGCTAATATCTGAAGAAGTATGTTTAACCCAAAATGCTTTTGGATAAAACATTTTAATCAACAATGGATTTCGATCTGTACTTGAAGCAAATTCACTCAGTGGTGTAGGGTAACAATTTGTGCTACTATTGGAACACATTTTGAGTCCTTCGATTTGCAGCCTCACAATCACATCCCCATTATTTCTTAGGCTGAGGAATATTCTGTATGGTATTCTTCATTTAGTACTTCCTCCAACATCACCACCAATATACCTGACATATTACCCTGAATTCTACATTTCAGTGCTCTTGCACAAGTTTCCATCAAAAGCTTACGTCAAAATTCAAGTATTTTGGAGACAAGATGATCCAATATCAGGAGGGAACAGAGCTCTGAAGTGTAGAGGAGTTTTCTAATTCCCATCTCACCTCCCCAGATACAAGGGGAAAATTAGTTGTGATGAACCAAGGATGAAATTTATGCAAAACCTGCCTTGAAGATTTCGTACTTCTCAGGATGCAAATTACCAAGCATTACTTACTACCACAACAGAATGGGTCACTCATTACATCTCTAGCACCAAGAAGGACCAATTTATATAATTATGCAAAAATTAAGAACTTAATTGGAAAGTACGCTAAACAGATCATTTCTTGAAAGAAGTGACCCTGTCCAAACCATGTTTTTAGCTTCCTTTCCAAGGATGGAAACCTTCCAAAAAGGCTCTGGATTTCAGTCACTTTTTCCAGCACTAAAATCCATTCACTCAAGATTACACGCATGGTTTAGCTTCACGGAATTTGGGCTTGTTTTTACTCAGAGCATGGTGGTCTATATTGATCCTCTATTTTGATTCCTCCTTAGATAAAAGCACCATCTGTATGAAGAGACCAAACCTGTTCTAAACATTTGTTATGAAGCTCTAATTGAGACACAAACTGCTCTTCCCCACCAGCACTCCTCCCTGATGGAATTCTATTCCCTCACCAGCCAAGTGTGCAGCTTGCCGGTCACTTCTCGCTCTAAACAAGTGCTGCTCCAAGAATGCTTTGTTCACATTATGAGCTCAGGGGAGCAGTTTTCTCTGCAAAGAAACAAGAAAGAGAGTCCTCCCCCTTCCCCAAGTCAATATTCTTCAGGCTTCTGGAAGCTGTTGCACATATATTAAAGTGTAGTTTTTCCTCTGAAAAACACACTGTAAAAATAGCATTGCGGGGTTCCATGTTTATTGTCTTTCTCTGCTTCCCTGCCAAGTGAGCTCAGTTTTACAAGCTGAAATATGTTTTACTTCACTGCCAGCCCTGAAAATTCAACCTCTTAAACGTAGCCAAATTCCTTCCTCCCTTTTGCACCATAACAAATAATACAAGGCTGAGGGTGGAATTGTATCCTCAGTCACACAAAAGGAATCCCTGTCTTCGGGTGATACCTCCAGCTCTGCAGTGGAGACAGGAGGATCTTCAGCTCAATTGAGCAGCTAAGTCTGGCTGAAATAGAGCAGCTGATGGTAAACAGCATCACCATCATGTCCTGAGAGTTTGCTGACAGGGGTGATGCCACAGGAGCTATTGCTCCAGGCAGTCACCTCAATTTCTAACAAAGAATCAAAGAATAATGCAAAAGGAAAACTGCAACAGGAAGATTTTTTTTTTTTACTCTTTAGACCACCTGTGTTACAACAAACTCCTATTTGATATAATACAACATAAAAATCTGAACTTTTTTCTTGGTTTTATAGAAAGTCTAATAGACACCAAAGCTATTACAAAAGGAGGATCAGAATGGAGATAAAAAATACAACAGAAAAAAGAAAAAAGCACAAAAACTTACAGACATACAGAGAGTAGTCTAGTTATTCAGTGACCATTAATAAGCTGCCTGAAGAGTGATGTAGTACTTACCACAATTAAAATGTTTACCATTTGAAGTGTTTGCATCTTTTTCTGAGCTAAAGGACAGTTCTTGAACTCAGACATTTCCCTGCAATACTACTTTTATAATAGTGAGCACTGAAATTAAGTCTGCTTTGGCTGGATATTTTAAAATCTAACACTTTAACCATATGCACTTAGGTTATACTGCACACGAGCAATATGTTACAAACTCATATTGGAAATTGGTAGTCCCAATCTCTTTGCACACTCTTACATTTATCTATTGATGCCATAAATAATTTACATCTATTCTCTTGAACAGTGATCCTAAAATACTTCTGAATGCTTTAGCATTTCCACTTCAGCACCTTCAATTGCTAGTACAGCCTTCAGAGCAGAGCCTAAACTACACATTTAGTTTTACATCCTAGAAGGAAATAGCAGATTGATCTGCTGCTTACCCGTACAGCTTCAGACTTCTTATGAAACATTTCTTCCATATTCTTTGCTAACTTTTTCACAAGCTGAAGGCCATCAATTTCTTCTATTGCAACATCCTTCTCATATTCTTTGTATTTCTGGAAGAAGAAAAGAAAAATAGAGAAAAGTTATTCACAGGGAACCAGCTGAAATTTTGACAACTAATTATTCGTTTTATATTACACTTTTGCTGACATTCTTCATTTAGTTGATGTTTATTTGTGTGACAGCAGGCTGCTTTGTGCCAAGATGCTGTCATGGGGAGAGAACAACTGGATTAGAACCAGAAGTCCATTTAAAAATTAATAAAAATATTTCTCTCATGCACTGTAGGAAAACGATAACTCCCCCTCACAATGTTTAAATTACTCTTCCCCACAACTAAACAAGAGCCAAAAAAAGTAACAAAAAAATCCTTCTATCTCCTCCAAAAATCATGTAAAAACAGTGATGTGATTGGCAATCCCTATGCCTTAGCAACCTGGAATCCTCCTCCCCCTCAGCTGAACTTCCTATAGATGCCTATTTCACAAGCTTTATACAACACTTACATTAGGAGTACTTACACTACAAGCTTATCTTTTCATGCAAAGGAAAGCCTAAACAAAGTACATAAACGTGGGCCTTCATCCAAACACAAGCATCAAAGCATCCTTTATCCAATATGATGAGCATTACCACATTTCATAATGTGAATAACTCTCAGAACACCTAAGCACTAAAAACATATTCAAGACAAGTTTTATCCTCTATTTTCTGCATATCAATACCTTTTTTCCTCATCAGTGTTTATAAGGAAGCGTTGTAAAAATTAATTATTAAAAAGAATTTAATGCTGAGAACATTCCTCTTCTCCATGTTACTCCACTGCAGCCTGAACTCTAAGAACTGTTGGTTTCCCTTCTGGCCTTTGTTTGCCTCTCTCTCCCTAAAACATGCACAGTTGTGTTGAACTGATCACTGCCCATCAGCAAACCCTTCCCCTGATCACAAACCTGCACCTCCATTGCACAGGGAGGGAGAAGGGAGGCACACCTGCCTCCTGCCAATTAGTCCTGTGTGCCAAAATATCTCCCCAACCTCTGCAGCAGACTCTGGGGACAACCCACAGAATTTGAGTGAATAAAATTCACTCAAAGGTTAGTTAAAAAGGTATAGTTAAAATGAAAGGTATAGTTAAAATAATGTATCATTAAAATTTGCCTGCAGAATGATGATTCTTACAGAACTCCAGAGAGACAATAGAGAATAAGGTGACCAAAAACAACAGTTCAAAGCACCTAGATGAATATTAAAATGTTCAAAATAGTGAATAAGCCAGGACCAGCTTTGTTCTGGCTGGTGATGCAAGAAAGGACTCTTTTGTTAAGAGAATGCCTGCACGTGTTGTACCCATTTCCTCCATCAAAACTAATTTTCAAGATAGACTGACACTTTGTGCTTCCTTTAAACTTTACATTTCTCTGTAAAAACTTGTGTTAATGTTTTTACATTGAACAATATTTAATAAAACACAATTTGCAGACGATTTCGGAAGAAAGTTAAAAATACAAAGTTGTCAGTAAATATTTAGGGCAATTTTTTATATATGTAATGTGTGCAATAATTTTTTTTTCCACATTATTACCTGTCATGAATCTCTAGTCTGAGACCTTAATAGTCATCTAGCAACCTAAGAAACCTCAAACAAACCACTTGCATTTTACTCCCTCGAGGCAAGCAGGGAAATTTGGGTTTTTCCCCTCTTTGATCTGCACTTAGATACCATCAACAGAGTTCTGATTTCAATTCTTGAAGTCCATTTATGTCATTACTAGAGATAAAAGGATTTTTTTAAAATAGAAAAATACACTTTTTTTTATTTACTGGTGAAAATATAAGAACACAGTAGACAAGAGAGGCAAATGCTATTGCAACAAATACAATGATAAAATGCAGTAAATGATCAGTAAACTGAAAACACTGCCAGTTAATTAATGATGTCAATGTCTGTCCACATCCCACAGGATTTGGAGCTTTGGAGAATTTAAAATAAATCAAGTACAAATTTGAATCACTTATTTCCAGCTGCACAACATATCACCTCCTGATAAAAATGTTTCCTTTAGACTTGACCTTTGAGTTTTTAGAAAGTATTCTAAAATGCATCACTTGAAGAGACAGCTTTCAGGTCATCAGATTTATTGATTTAAGCTTTGCCATTGAGTGAAGAAAGCCAGGCAATTATTCACTGTGTTTGCCTGAAAACTGAATGGTACTGTTGAAATCCACAACATTTTCTAGGCACACAGAACCCTACCACATGGTCTATTAGGCTCTTGTGAAAGCACATTAAAAAGCCACACTTCTCAATGTTGAGTAACTGGTGCTTTTGAAAACTAAAAATAACTTGCACTCAAAAGAGATGTGAATGATTTCTTAACACATAATTTATGATCTTATAATTATGCCAGTTCATAGGAAATAAATGCATTTTTTTCATAATTCAAATGCCAAACTTCCAACACAAAAGAATAAATTGGAAGAAACAGAAGATATTATTTCAGATCTATTTGAGAAAACCCCACATCTTGCATGGTGCAAGTCTACTCAGTTACTGGAAACCTTCAAGAACATTTGCAACAAAACTGGGAGAGCTTACATGGTCTGCAAGACCCTGGCAACCGAGAGGTTTATGTATTACATAATTTATATTTGGAATTCCATTGCCATAAAAAAGCACTTCCATTATTTTTTCAGCCATCATTGGAAGGTTCCAAAACGGGAAAATTAAGTGGTTGGAAAAAACTTCCAGCTGTTTTTGCTCTCCTGGTGCCTGGAGGGGAGAGGTGCCAGCCTAACCTGGGTGTGCCTGTGCCCCTGCTCTCAGTGCTCACTCTGCAGGATGCTGGGATTGAGATTCCACCTACAAAAAACCTGATTTTATAACAACTATCAATGCAAGAAACCTGAATCACACAGGATAGTGAAAACACACAAAACCACAATAAAACAACAACAAGGGCCATCATTAATACTGCATTCTCTTCCTTTCACTGCAAAGGCTGTCTGACCTCCAGGCCCTCAACCTTTCCCCACCACTAAATTTTTACTTATTAAATCTGGGTTTACTTTCAATAAATTAAAACAGCAAAAACATAGTCCCTCTGAAATAAATTTGAATTTTTTAATGAAATTATTATATTTTGATGTCATCTTGAGAAAGCAGCATGGCACTATTGTTCTAGTTAAGCAAAATGAGTGGTGAAAAACAAGCTTTTGAGCCAGGCTTGCTTTTATACTCCAGACTTGCAAACTAGCTTGTTGTACTGCTACTATGAAGATGCTCATACAAGTAATGCCTTAAATTGCAATTTTCCTTCCCTGTAAAAATAATGAAACTGATGATAAAGTTATTTTGTTTTGTTAAAAAAATATTCAACCCTTAGGCTTTTTCAATCTTCCCTAATTTTACTCCATTAAGAGATACTGATAATTCTCACCATGGGTAAAGTAGGCAATAATACACGTGTACTGTTATTAAAAGGAGAGAAGATAGCTCCAACTTTGCTATAAACAGTTGACTTGCTCAAAAAAGAGTATGAAATATTAGAGGCATAGTTGGAAATTTCTTCCAATAAATGAATTTCCAATTGTCTAGAAGATGAAGCAGGTACAACTTCTGATTTGCTGCATTATTAAAAAAAAATACTTGAAATGCTGATTCTGTCAGCTTGCAAAAATCAGCATTTGGTAAGAAATTCTCTAGAGAGACAAGAGCATTTATCATTTGAGAAAGCCCACAAAAAATACATTATTTCTTCAGTATCTGTTTTGCCAGATCATTTCACATAAGCACCAGGGAAAGACAGACAGTATTTCACTGTCAGAACCCTTAATGCTTTTATGTTTTTCACTGGTCTAGGTGTGGGGGTTTTTTCTTGGTAAATGATGATCTAGAAATAACAAACCAAAAAGCTATCTGTACAAAACTCAGATCAGAAGTGTTTAATGCAATCTAAATATTTGTCACTGAAAGAACAGCCCAAACACACACAAACCAAGAAGAACAAAAAAATACCAGACAACCCCTCAAACAAACAAAACCAAACCACACCAAAACCCACAGAGTCTGAGTGACCAAGGCAGGAAAAGAAGTCCACTCCTGAAGCAAGACTGTTGTCTATGGCTTAAATTTTTTTCTCCTTGTTTTTATTCTAAAGAGAAACGTGGTCTTTGTGTTCCTATTTTTATCTACCTCTATCAATTCTTATCAAAATCAAGATATTCTCCTTTGTGTCATATACAAAAATATTTCAAGTTACTTACATGTGTGCACACCATCCTTAGTCTCAGTCTTTGAAAAGAGCTCTGGCTGCTTTGTACATCTGCAGAACACTACCCATTTATGATGAAAATTCTTCCCCCTCCCTGAGATTTTCAGAGCCAGTAAATACCACTACCATCCTGATTAAAGAAAGGAATTCACCAGGAATCCTGCAATAATACTTTTAAAGTCTTCTCTCTGTGTTGCCTATTTGGAGCTGTTATTTGCCTCTGAGGTGCATTTGTAGCTCTATTGCACACACTTCACAAATGTTGCTGGTTGAGACATTTTGTCACAGGCATGTTGAAACTATATGTGCATATATACATTTTATGTTTTATAATGAAAAAACAGAACCAGCATGCAAATGGCAGATCAAATATCCAATCTATCCATTGTTTCCATGAAAAAATTAAATATGTGTTTACTCCATGCCATTTTCAAAAAACCACTTTCAGATGTTCAAGCCTCAACACTGCAAATGTAAAGAGAGATTGCAGAAACATACACTTTTGATTAAATCACCAACTTTTGATTTCAATCAATATCTCTGGCACAGCAGAAAAGCTGTGCTATGCAGTGCTTGAACTGTTTAGACTTTCTCCACTCCCTCTTCCATGCAAGCCCTGGAAGTGACTCCCTTCAGAGAGGCAGTGCTGGACTGAAGGGCCACAGGAGTTAATAAACTTATTAGAATTATTTTGATTCTATATTTGAGATACCCCAACAATCAGATGTAATTAATGAGACTGAAAGGCTGCAAAAAGCTTGCAGCTGATACAATTTGCAGCTCTTAAAGCAGTTTCTTTAGTTACAGAGTCAAAAGTTATGCCACGGTCATGATCATATTCTTTACCCCTAAATGCATGAATTTACCACTAAAGTTGACTTTCCTAGCTGAAGTAGCCTTGAATTTTTATGTCAAGTTCTTTAAAATTGTAGTGATCAGATGGTTGATAATAAATTACTTTTCTATGCATAAAGAAATTATTTTTTCTTTCAATAATCTATTCTTCATCGCAATCCAATGCAAAGCCCCTTAATTTTTCTTTACTCCTCTAAATGTATAACATTTTTTACATGTATTTTTTAGCCCAACTGCACTTTCTTTTTTTAAATTTCATTTATTCAGGGTTTTTTAAAAACACCTCTTCCTCTTTGCACTTTATATAGGTTTCAGCTTTGTGGGCTTTTGAAATTATAGAACCCAAAACCTGCCATATACATGGAGCAAATTCAAATGTCTCATTAGTTGCTGCCTTACCCCATTAACAATTCTGCTGTTAAGTTCTGCTTAAAAAAGCTAGGCACAGAGCAGGGACTATAGCAAAACATGGCTTTGGGCTTCTGAATCAAAACAAACATAAATTACTCTTCATCTAGAAACTCTATCACAGCATTTTAAAAGATAATAGCCCTATTCAAATTCAGGGGACAAAACCAGTGACAGTTCCACCCTTATGTGGCCTGAGCTCTTGCAGTGCTCTACCATACAGCACACATCCCTTCTGCATGTGGGAGATGGTAGAGCAACTCCCAGGAGAAGATTTAAAATTATCCAGCATAGCCTCTGAATACCTCATTAGAGCTGAGGGGTCACTAACCATGGATGCACTGCTGGAATAAACCTGACTGGAAGCCAAATAAAAAGCCTTCTCCAGCATCATGTGTGCATGTGAGGGGGAGTCTGAGCTTTTCCACTGAGCAGAAGGGTACTCAGATGGCACAGGCACAGCAGAGATATCAAATACAGATGGTGCACTCCTCTGACAGACTCATCTGTGAATCTTATTCCTACAAGATTTTGTATTTTCCTCTTCTCACACTGACCCCATGGTGGGGTGGTTTTGTTACAGTGCCACTGTTATGCTGCTAACTGTTCCTCCTGACTCTAAGATGTATTCATTCAGTGGAGCAACTTTAACAAAATAAAGAACTATAGGATTTTTTTTTTAATTTTGCTGTAGAACAAAATTATTTTAGTTCAGAGTTGGTAAAAAATTTTTCATTCACAGAGTTTCAAAGACTTTATAAAATATGTATCTATCAAAATGTCCATGTAGAAGAGGATACTGGGCTATCCTTAAATTCAGTGATGTGCCCAATGTCACACAACAGTTCAGAACTACAAAGAGAAAAAGATCTCTTGCTTATTCTTCCAATGCCCTGCTCAATAAACCACAGTCAGCTTTGTTAACTTCCTCTTGATCTGCATGGCAAGATGAATCACAACAGCACACTTCTCCTCACCTTGACATTAGAGAACTCCTTAGTAATTGAGAGTTTGTGTTACACCACATTACACACTCCTATTAACCTTTCCTGAACCTCTTTGTGTAGATGAAATCCATCAGCAATGCCCAGTGTGATGGCACACTCATTTTCTGCAGAGAAATTCTCACTCACTTCATCAAACTCCTCCCAGGAGCTCTGGATTAGCCCATCACATTTGACTCTACACACACTGGTGTCAGAGGAACCTGTTGCCTCAAAGTCCAGTTTGGTTACTTCACAAAATACACTTTAAAAACAAAACATTGGAATACTTTTTGCATACTAATTTACTGTGATTAGCTACTCAATGCTGTACCTGGTATATTATAGCCAAAGATCAGCCATCCTGGGAAATTTGTTATCATTAGCAAGGATAGTTACTGCTTTCCTTGCAAAATAATTTACACATTAAAATCACTGCAAGGGCACTATATCCCCAGCATATTTAATCTTTACAAAGATATTTACTTCTGGCCTATTTTTACCTCATGGCTATATGTAAATGCTACAAAACCAAATCCATTAAAGCATTAAGCTGAATGATCATCAAAACCAAACAACCCAACTCCTGATTCAGCAATATTCCTCTGCCCCATCTGTGAAATGCCCCACAAGGTGTCTCCTTGAACCTTTCACAACCAGATATGTTTATGTCTATCTATCTATAAACACATATAGCATCTATACAAACAAAAATACCATGTAAAGAGCATTAACTGGAAAACAAGCAGGGTTAAAACAGTTGAGCTAGTGGGGGAAGATAAAAGCTGCTCTACAGAGTACTTCCCATCACAAATACAATTTTAGAAAAGCAGCCACATTGGTGATGCATAAATTATAATATATAATTAATAAAAACATAAGGAAACATACTCCAGGAGGTTCAAGTGCTTGTTTTCTGAGAATAATTCAGTATTTTAACTTTTACTCAAAAGAGCTAATGAAAAAAAAAATCATTACCAATGAGTGATCCAAATAACTAGTCAGGCAATCTAATTCCAAGGAAACAGAAATACTTTATTCTCTTTCCCTTTGACAAAGTTGCTTTGGTCAATGTTAACCACAGTAACAAATGTTTGGGAAGCTTTTCCTGGCTGCTGCCTCCAGAGCCCATGGCAGAGGCACCTGGGACTCCTTCCACTTCACCAGCTTTCCTGAATATTCATTTAGTCATAACTGAAAATAGCTGAAAAAGCAAACTATTGTCTTGCAAATTCTTTCAGACATCTGAAACATCTCCACAGGCCAGCAAGGATGTTTCAAGAGCCAGTTAACAAAGGCTATTAAAAGCTGCTTTGGAAGAATATTTCACAGAAGCTGTCTATACAATTACCCACACCTTTGCTTCTATTTTAGAAAAGAACATAAAGCCTTCATTTAAACTGAATAAGAACATTCTGGAACTGCCCTGGAGACTCCTTTTTCTACAAGGCTGTTGTGAATACTCTTGGAAACTCACTACAGTATTTCACATGAGCTGCTTTCCATGAGGAACAAAACACCTATCAGTATAAATCTGCAGAATTAAACATGACCCAGAGGGCAGGTTCATCCAAGGCAAACCTTCATTATATTTTCAGGTGAAAGTAAGTAGATTAAAAGCATGTACAACTAATCTGTTCCTCATAAAGCACTGAAGCAATCTGAGAATGCAATCCTTTTGCCCTGGACACTTACTCTAAGCCACTGACGATTCAGAGAAGTAGGGAACCTGACAGTTCACTCCCATCACCAATTTTCAGCAGGGATGAGATACTACAACATTTTCTTTTGTACACAA
Organism: Peucedramus taeniatus; assembly: GCA_013400575.1. NCBI lineage: Eukaryota > Metazoa > Chordata > Aves > Passeriformes > Fringillidae > Peucedramus > Peucedramus taeniatus. The sequence goes on from WBNO01030679.1 coordinate 82,016, forward strand.
AGCTGCATTGTCTTCTCCAAAAGCCTCTATGGTTGCTGGAAACAGGAACAGCTAAAAGAGACAGCTTACTTTGTGCTGTAAGGTCATAGGATACAACCACAAGCTAATTTTTTCAATCAGACATTCTGGTAATGGGGGTTTTTTTCTCTTTATCTTCTCCTATCACTGAATGTCTCTTTCTCTCCTTATTGTTCCCCCTAGACCTATGCCTGCCTTACACCCAGCTCTTCTACCAGGTTTTGCTATTTCTATAGACTTTTATTAGACAACACTTATTTTCCATCTAAGAAAAATTACACTATTATCTTCCACCCTTCATGGTTGCCCCTAAACGAGCAATAAAATAAAATGAGCAGCCAAGAAGACTTGAAATAAAGTGGAATGTATGCAGGGAAAAAAAAAAAAACCAACAAAAAAAGGTGTGTTCCAAGACAAACCTTTGCTGAGCAATACCCATGCCTTTTGAGAAGGTCCAAAATCACTGCTTTTAAGAATCTCTAATGGGTTTTGTTCCTCAGAAAAAGAAACACAATCTCCTCAGGACACAAATTATGTTTTGTAATGTTCTCTACCATGAACATTTGTCTGTTTGGATACCTCTAAATCATTGTGTAGTACCTTCAACATTAACTCTTCAATGAGCTTTATGTTTCACTGTTTGCCACTCTGAAGGACATGGCATTGATCCCTGCTGCTCTGGCTCATCATTGCACTTTTCTGTATGCACCTGATAAAAGTATTTCTATTGATTTAGGGTTTCAGAAAGGTGTCAGAACACTACAGATCAAAGGAGAATTGCAATAACAAGAAAAAGCATAATATCTGAATACCTGAATTTGAGCACCTAAATTTAGGCTCCCAATTCGTCAGCTCACCACTGAACATTAAAAATTACTATGTTTTCAAAAATCTGAAACCCCCTCAGTCACATCAAAGCCAGCAACATCAGTCTATTCTCAGAATCTGTGAAAATGAGACCACCTGCATGTGGTCTGAGTGCAGATGTCTTGAGAAGAATTCAGTAAGTTACCCATAAAAAAAGAAAATAAATATTTGGGAACCTAACTATAGCACTTGGCACTGCTTGGAAGTGTGAAAACATATTTGTGGTTTTGCCACACAAGCTAATGCTTTTCGCTTCCATATGTGATTCCTAGTCACTTATAAAACTTCACAAGAAAGAGTAGAGGATGGCCAGCCTTGCTGTATCCTTCTGGAGAGCAGTACACCCACCATGATTTCCTTCAAAGCTTCATCAAACAAACTGGTGAACAGGCAAGGGCAAACAAATGGTTAAAGCTCAACTCCAAACCACCCTTAATCCAATATTTAATAACTGCCTTTGAAAGGTTGCAATATGATATAAACTAATGCCCTGTATAGTTGAACTTGTGTAGATCCTTTTCTCTTTAGACCATTTAGGTATGAAAGTCTTAGATTGGCATCTGGCATTCTAGCTCTCAATATGTTTTTCCCCCAACAGAGTTTTTTCTCTCTCACACTTTTAAAAATGACACTTGAAACCTCATTAAGGAAAAGTCCTGTGCAGCAAAATCCCAGCCAGAGTTCTGTTTGGAGGTCTTTCTTTGATTCTTTTTTTTTTCTTTTTTGTTTTTGTTTTTTGGGGTTTATTGTTGTTCTTTTGTTTTGGTTGGTTGTTTTGTGATTTTTTATGAAAATATGATGAATACTTTAGACAACAGTAACCTTTGTACCATATCATACCCACATGGAGGTATTCCCAAACATCACTGCAAAGAGTAAATAAACCCTGAGCAATTTCAAATGCTGCAGAGAGGACTGAAGTACAGCAGCCTCAATCCCTGCCTTTCCTCCAAAACTTGGCTCAAGGCATTTTTATTAATTGTACATAGCTGCCTAATGATATCACCTTCATCAAAACCTATCATCCAAAATGAACCATATTCAGACCCTCAGAAATTTGCACAGTCTCACGCTTGTATTACAAACCTGGGTTTTTTTTCCTCTCTCAAAAATCCCTCAAAACTAAATAACAAAATAAGGTGGCTACCAAGCTAGAGAAGATTCATTTTTGTGTACCCACATATCAGTATGTGATCAGATTGGAAGCATTTCAACAAACCATTAGTTTAGTTCTGTTTTTGAAAACTTAAAAAGAAATTTGCCCAAATTAAATCTGAAGCGAATCTATTTCAAGTTAAAACGCAGGTCCCATTCTTTTTTTCTATTTCATAGAGAGTTTTCTATGTTCAGTTAGCTGTAAAATACATACACAAACAGAGATGCTTGTCACAGCACATGCCTCAGTTGAGATGGCCACAATACACACATTATCACCACACAATTTCAGAAAGCTTCAACCCATAGAGTAACACCTTATCACTTCAGAAGGCTTCAGGTGTCTGCCCATACAGAGAAACATCACTTCAGAAGGCTGCAAGGGTCTGCCCTTCTTGTTCTCCAGCCCAGCCTTTTATCCCCTGATGTCCATGCCCTGCCCCTGTGCCCTCTGCTCCCTTTGGTGGTTGCTCAGTGCCCCTGGGCACTCCCTGGCTCATTGCTGTCAGTGCTGCTCACCTGCTCCTCACAGCTGCACCCATTGGGGATCAGGCTCCAGCCCCACTCCCAATCACCACAAACTGTGCACCTACAGATGTTTATTCAGCTTTTTTTCTGATTCTCAAAAAGAGCAGAAAGGGGTTTTTGTAATTTAGGAATTCATTACATTACCAACAGAAATCATCTCACCAAAAAACGTGTACTACCTATAGTAGCATGGCAACAGATCATCACCCTAATGTACAGAAATGAACCATCTAACTCCAGAGTCTAACAGACTGCAGCAACCAATACATTTGTCAGAAAAAGTCAAGAGCTTCGGCGCTAGAAAGGACCCAACAACAGCTTATTTTTTTGCTTGGTCAATAAACCACTATTAATGATAATGTATCTATGAATTAAAGATGCATCAATCTGCATAGCAGAGAATAGAAGCCATGAATAACAGCCAAATCAATACTACGAAGTTGTAAAGAATACAGTGTGCTCTCCTTCAGGCTAATGGTAATTAATTTACTTTTCCTTCCTTCACACTTCAGAGGAAGCAAGCAGAAGAACACAGTAGTCACATAAAAATTTTTAATTATAAAATGAACACATTGTTATCTCTTTACTGTATCTTTTCTGTTCATACATTTAGAGCACTTAAAAAATATTACTTTATTTGCACATACAAAAAACAGCTTGTGCTTTTGGGAGTATATGCACATACTAGCTGATATTTTCAAGTACTGCAATTTGAAAATTTGTTTCTTAAATAAAAGATCTTGCTCTTGTTGGGTTGTTTGTTAGTATAAATGACCAATGCCTAAAATTACATTTCTGCAGCACAAATACTCTCCTAGTGAAAGTACTTGTAGAAATGTTCTAAGTCTTGTGTGGTTCAATATCCCATAATGGAAAGCCTTATCACTGAAAACTACATTTGCTTATGCTGCAGCTTAGTTTTTTTTATTCAACACCACTGTTAATTAAATAATGTTCTTTCTTTGCAATTGAAAAAAAGACAAGGTTTAAGTGATCAGCATCTAATAGAGGCATCCCCTTCTTAGGAAAAAAAACTATTTGGAGGCCCGGTTAATCTGATGGACTGTCTCTGGACCAGCAAGCTCCTAGGAGAGGAAACAAGAGAAAGTTACTGGTTCTCTGGTTTTAAAAAGAGTGCTGTTGCTCTCTAAAGAACAGAATTTAAATATTCCTTGTGTTAAAGTTCTGTTAAGTACTGTTTTTGTATAAAATAAACCTTAGGCTGCTGTAATTAACAATGCATTTTCACAGACATGAAAATTAAAGTTTCCTTTTTTAAAATATATCCTTCGTGACAATGTTCAGCAAACTGCCATCAGCAGATTGCTACTATTTCATTGCTTAATAAAAATACACAATTTCACTAAACCTCAGAACATCAAACAAAGGCACCACAATCACAGGTCACTGCAAGGCAACCTATTGATAAATTCCTCATTGCACACCAGAACACAATGACCTTGGTGAACTGCATTCAGGCCTCTAAGCAGCAGAGTAATTAACATATACTGAAGTTAAAATCACAAATGATGTTATTAAAGCAGGCAGAACAAGTCAGCACATAAAGATAACTCTGTGTGAATTAGGGTCTCAGTGGTCATTTCACATCTTCCTGTGGTTATATAAAACTGCTGCCCACAAACACAGAGAAGCTGAGTTCTGAGTCTGAGCTGACCTTGGGCTTTTCACTGTGTAAAACACTCGAAGTGGGGCCACATCTCCATCTTGTGAGCTTTCTGAAAGTTTTGCTGTGAAACAACATAATGCAAATAACCAAGGGAAAGATACTCAATTTCCAACACCAAATTTTGTCACATTAACCTACTGAAAATTATAATAATTATTTAGATCCTCTTCAGACTCTACCCTGCATTATAAACACCCTTAAATTTACTTTCCCTTTTTCACAACAACATAATTTGTCCCTTATTATTACAAACATACAAAGAATAGTGCACACCAATAAAATATAATCGTGGCAAGTGGACATTGTGTTTGCATTTGGAGGCATGGCAGAGCCTGTGCTGCCTGCACAGCACTGCCAGAGGCACACATCTGTTTGTGCAGTTCTAGTTCAGTAGTTTAAGGAATGAAGTATCACCTCATTACAGAACTGCCATGTATGAGTGAATTTGTGGAGCTTGCCCTCCTCACAGTCAGACAGTTCTAATCTCCTTGCAAACCACAGTGGCAGCACAGAGATGGAGTGTTAAGCTTATCAGGCCTCATCTGTACCATCACCTACTTAGTTAAACCCAGGCCATCCATTTCTCTGTCATTTCTTTGTTCCTGAGGTGCCTGAATGCATAATAGCCACTGGCAAAAGATGCAAGATATCTTTAAAGACTTCAATAGAACACCACCTACAATTTTTTCTTTAAACACAGGCTGAAAACAATTCACAGGGACCATTTTAATCATGGGTTGCACTACATGCGTTTCTTCTTGCTCTAAAATTCTAACTTGTACAATCATCACATAACCTGTTATATAGAGTTATTAATTTATTTTATATTTACTTTCAATATCTGCACAGAAATTCCTGACTCTGAAAAAGCTTGTATTCCTATCACAGTATCACAGTGGGGAAGGGTTCTGATAACTGAAAATCCTACAGCATAATAAAACCTACTTGATATTCAACCACTCTTTTTGGACATCATCAAGTCTCCTGTCAGCAGGCAGACTCTGGGAGGGGCCAAGAGCTATAAAAAGTGATTGCATCTTAAGCCTTAAGGGCATTTTTGAACTTGCTTTTGGAGCTTATGCTTGCATCTTTGTGGGGGGCTTTTAGAAGCCTACATTTTGCCCTGGCCCCAGCCTACCTTTTGGCTCTCCTGCCCTTGCTGGCTCTTGCTCGCCCTCGTGCCTGTCCTGCCTCCCTGTGTCGCTGACCAATGCTCTGCCTGCTTATCTCTGCATGCCTGCCTGGGCCACCTTGTCCAGCCCAGCCCATCCAGGCTCCTGGCCCTGCTGCCCGACCCCCTCAGCTCCTGTCCACCCCGGCAGCGTGCCCAGCACCGCCGCGGGACACGGACAGCGCTCCCGAGCTCCGCTCGTCCCTCTGTCTCCTCTCTGTCCCCTCTCCCCCAGCCCTTTTCCATTTTCCTTCCTTCTTTTCTGTCTCTTCTAGCTCTCTTTCATTTGGGAAACTCCTTTTTCATCTCGTTTTCATTAGCAATAAATGGTTCTCAGATGCAATGTTTGTCTCGTTTGGCTTAATTTCGCTCCCGACCATCCATTTTTAAAATAACTCCTCGCAGTTTCCCACTGCAGTGTCCCAGTAGAACGTAACAGATACCTACACCCAAATTCTCCTAAAGGGCATTTGAACACGGAAAAGGTCATTTCACAGCAATGGTCCAAGCCTGCCTGCAACACTGCACTAACACTCAGCTTGTGTGGGTTCCTGAGCTTTACTTATGCTTTAATGGTGCTGTCATCCATCTCAATATCTCTCTAGAACACCCTTATCAGATGGATGCTGGGCGATACCTTAGCTGATAAGGAAATGTTTTCCAGCCTTTAAAACAAACAAAAAAACTGTACTGTTCATAATTTGCTTTTGGCACATTCTTCAAAGGTTTCCTGTTCCAACTGGCAATGAAAAGTCAAACCACAAGAACACTGCCAATCAGTAAACCCATGCAAGTCCAAAAAATAAAATTATACATTTATAGGGAACAGTGAAAGGGAGCATTTATTGCAATAAATTAGAAAATTTTGCAACAGTTTACATTAAAGAATGTTACTTTGATTCCTATCAATTTTACAGCTTTTCTGTCAATATTGCATTTGAAAAAAAAAAAAACTCAAGAAATAAGCATGCAAATATTCCAATTACACCCCCAGCCCTTTTATATTCTTGGTTGAAATGAAGAGTGTTTGGTGATAGCTTTAGAAGAGATTTGTGGTTGGCAGAAACTTCTTCCCAAATCAACAAATAGAAAAATTGCAGGAACCCACCTGTTCAAATACCTAAAAATCGGGTTTAGGGGCCTCAAGGTGTGAGATATGATACATTTTCAAAAGAGCCACTGGAAGCCCTGACAAGACAATATTTCTAAATAAAGCATTGGAGTAGAAATTGAGGAAAATGCAGAATATCTAGAGAAGCATTCTTCAGCAAACTAACCTTTTATCATACTGCCATGCTTTCCAGTAAAAACTTAACTATCAGTTACCAGATTTAGAACTCTTTGATGACCCTGATAGCTGAGAAAATCTCTTTATACATTAGGATCTCATGGCAGAACAGACTGAGGATACTCAAATTGCCACCATGTAGTTTTGAAGAGTGAATCACTTCACCCTGAACAGTTTCTCTCACAATTAGTGGTCACAGAAATCACCCATCCTCTATCCCTTTTGGAGAACCATTGACATCTCACTCAGAATACCAGCATTAGATTATTTTGTTCTCCCCTTTGGTTCTGCTGACCCAGTGGGTATGATTTCTTCTGGAAAAGAGAAGCCACATGGACAGAACAAGGCAAGTTTCTGTGAGGCCCTCATAAAAGTCTCTGGTTACTGTGGGATGACAAGAGCAGATGTGCCAAAGCACACAACAGCACAGCTGACAGAAAATAATGTCCCAGTGCAACTGTTCTTGGACATTTTACTGTTATTGCTTCTGTAATCCTCATCCCTTTGTTCCATTAATTAGCATGCAGTGGCTATAATCCTGCCCAGAAAAACTCTTTGTTCCTAGATAAAAATTTCACTAACAAGCAGAAACATTTCATAAATTTTATAACAACAAATTAGTAAAGGTCATAATCAGCTGGTCATCCCTGGCTTTCCTTGTAATTCTTCCGTAATCCAAATTCTATATATTATCAGTTAACAGCATGTGAAAGGATCAATAGGTTTAGAACATATCTACAATTTCATGACTATTAGAGGCTAACTTTTGCATATCTTCCATAAAAATGTAATGATTCCATTCTGGTGTAAGAAGGTAGAGATGGGTTTAAAAGTTATGTATCTGGACTAGGAGAAAGGATTAAAAGGTCCTCTTTTGCTCAGTACACTGAATCAGAACAAAGCACTTGCTAAATGACAACTGGGAAGACAACACAAATCTCATGAGCACTGAAGCTGTCTTCCCTGCACTGCAGCAGCCTTCTGATGGAATTATTTTAACTTTTCTGTTTCTTCATTCTTCATTCATGAAACAAATCAAATTTGTGTTTCAGGAATAGTTTGATGCCAAAATTGTTATCATTCTTCAATATCCTTCTATAGATAAGATATATAAACATTTAAAATATATTATTCGTTTGTTCACTAAAATATTTACAAGATCTTCTGAATTAATTTAGGAGGACCAGGTATTATCATACAGCACAGAGCAAACTGAATAAGAATGAATACCCAAAAGTATCATTGCATTTATTTCTACCCCAGTTGGCTTCTTAACAAACCAGAACACTGAAGCTTCCTCTGAAAATTGAGTTCCCCTGAAAATATTTTGGCAAATAAAATGCTCACTTGTTTCCTAAAACAGCACACACATTAGATATACAATACTTCAGATTTCCTTAATGTTCCATTTCTTTCCCAATAATTTATAGCATCCATGATTACACTCCTGATTATTTTTCTTCCAGTTGCTGGCTTGTCACCCTTTTTCAGGGCTGAAGTGCAAAACAATTCCCGTATATTCCAGATGGAAGTTCACAAGTTGCATTAGAAGAAATAATTTTTCTTTATGATAAAACAGCTTCTAGACAGATGTATTCATACTTCATTTTTTGTCTTGAATACTACACTTTTAATTCTTTAGAGTGAGAGCTACAATACAACTCAAGTTTGATGTCAATTGTCCCTCTACAGCAGCTTTAAATTTTAGAACATTGAACTGTCACATTATTAGTAATTCCTTCAGAACTCAGCTACCATTTTATAAATATATATTGAGAGAAGAAATATAACAACTGTGCTTTGTAGTTCAAATATTGCTGAGATAGACACAGTCTGTCTAGTTTCCAGAAACAGTTACAGTAAAGAATAAAATTATCTATAGTATTAAGTGGCAGAGGAAAGAGAAACTCAAAGAAAGCATGAAAAGTCTTACTATTTAAGCTTGAACATGCTTTCAAATATCAGTTATTTTACCAACAAATACACCTTAATAATAGTCAGACTTTGCAGAAGCAGTTTTTAAGTCCCTTGTTACTTGAGAGTAACTACAGAAAATTTAATTCAAAGGGATTTTGGTTTTGCAGTAAAATTTACATAAGTGAAATTTTGGGTTAAAATGAAAGCTACATTCTTAGAGGAAGAATGATCTGGTGGTTGAGATATTAACCTTGGACATGAAAGAACTGGGCTCAAGTCCCAGCTTTGCCACAGAGTTTTGCATAACCTTGAATTAGTCACTTAATTACTTGGTGCTTCTCTTCTCTAGGTATTAAACACAGATAATAATGTTTCCATGGTCAGCTTCACCTTGTTCTCTGGCAAATCAGGAAGAAAACAAAAATCTGTGAAAAGCCCCACTAGTTTATCCCCAAGAACAATTTGTTTCAGGACGAAGTTTCTGTTCTGAAACCTTGGCATCAGTATCAGTTTGCATTTTGGGATCCCAAACACCAAGAATCCTAGGAACTACATTAAAAAAAGAATCCATAATAATAGAATTCCAGCAATAATATTTGTTCCATCTGCACTGTAGCTGCAGAAAAGGCAAAGGCTTACTACATTGATTGTTAAAATCACACTAGCAAACCTCAAACCTAATATAAAAACAGAAGTATTTCAATACATTACTATCGTTTCAGCACATACACTCAGGGTGTATGCAAGTCTTTAAAAAATACAAAGAATACAGAATTTTGGTTAAAACTTGAATCTGATGAAATAAAATGTACCTTTCATAATTCATCTGCAAGAGAGACATACACAGCCTAAGAAACAACACTCTTTAAGTAGCAAGAGCACTCAGTACCTGTGATTCTGAACTGATACACTGAAACATAAGAAAAATCTTTGTTATTGTCTTCTATGAAATGCTTATGTACATAATCTGTTATTCAATTTGTGAAAAGTTATCCACTTTTTAGCCTATGATAAATACATATCATAAAGCATCACAAGTACTTTAGATCCCTTAAAATAAAAACAATTGTTTTCTGTGTAAATCCTCCATTTCTACTTTTCCCAAAGAACTCTTAAGAGACTAACTGCATAAAAAAATATTTTCCAACCATTTATTTAAAAGCTGCACAACTCCACAAGAAATTAACTGCAGTTAAAACCACAGCACACTTATTTTCTCTTTGAATTCCATAAAATCATACACACGTCGAGCTAAGAGCTTTTATCAAACACAAGGTCACAGATTTTAAGCCTGACTGATGAGCAGCTTTGGACATTTAAGACAGCAATAAAACCATTCTAAGTAACACTTTGCAGTAGTTTGAAAATGAAAGGTGTTATTGCTCCTTTCCTGAACTTGCAAGAAAGAGGGAACACAGGGAGCACAACAGATGACCTGATAGAAAGATGTAGGGACACACTGCTTAAAATGGTAAAGGAAGTGAGGTTCATGTGTTGAAGAAAAGAAAATCTCATTTATTTGGAATTAAGTGCCTTGAACAGGAATTAATTCTTCTTCTGAGCTCCAGTGATGGAGCACCAGAAACCATCCAAGCTTCACATTTGAAGTTTATGCCATGCTCAGAACTCCTCAGTGGAATTATGGATCTCTAATTCACTGTTGTCACTATTTATTCTATACATTATGGTTCCCTGAATTTCTTTTCCACAAAGCATGCAGTGACATACTCATTACCCCTGGACCATTATGTACTACATAAATCACCATTTCTTTTGTTCTAAAGCTGAGTGTGTAATCCACCCCAACGGAGAAACAACAAAATCTAACTGCATAAGCAATTTTCTTGGATGTCAGGTTTCTCTAGTCCAAAAATAATACAGAGAGTTCCACACAAACTATTTGCTTCCCCTTCAATTTCCCATTCAGAAATACAAAATGTCTATACTCAGTTTCTTGGAAGTTGTAATAAACAAACCAAATGGGGACAAAATATTCACATTGTCTACTAAATCAAGCCACAATATTAACAGATCAAACTTTTTTATTAAATGCAGCAAAAATTTCTGTGAAAATGAGGTACCAAAGTAAAGTTAATGTTACTAAAATAGCTTGAAAGAAACCGTGACTTTACTAACCTGTTTCATAATGCTAACGTGGGGGCAGAGGGGAAGGGACCTGAAAAAAAGGCATTTAATTAGCCCAAAAAAACCTTCAGGTAGGAGTGGATGAATCTTTTTTTAGGGTTTTTTTCCCCCCATAAATCTGAGGGGAATTGCTTAATGCAAAGTATGCAAGTGTTCTAAATAATTTTAAACTAAAAGAAATTTGCATAGAGTACATGATACATCCCTGCAAACCCTCCTTCACCTACTTGATCAAACTGCCATCAGTGCAGTTCCTACTTGTGCAAACAATAATCACAGGAGGAGCAGTTGCCATAAAAAGATGTTACACTTTAAAGCCTATGTAGGTAGCATGAAATAAAAAGTCCACAGCAGCTGAAGCAGTATGAAATATAATAATCTGTAATTCAAGCAGCAGCAAGAATAAGACTTATATACAATCCAAATGCAATACAACACAAAGAGTAGAATGCTACTGCAACCAAATAAAGGCTGTGAGTGATCTGCATGAAGCCCCAAACCTGCTGAGGTACTGCAGCAAACAGTATTTCATAGCACTTCACTGAGGGATAACAAGAATGTTTAATATTATTTCTATTTGCTAAACCTTTAAAATTTAATTGACCCCATCTGAAGTTTTTTACTTAATGCAGTTTACGAAAAATGTGAGAGGTTTCAAAACACAGTTTTCTTATAAAATCCTATAACCAGAAGACAGTAATTTGACTTAACTCTTGTCATCAATTTCTATTAATCTAAAAATATAATACTTTAAGTATTCTTCATTGAACTATGTATTTCAGATTTGTGTTCTATTTAATCAAATCATAAAAATCAAGTTTTTTACTGTTTTAAGAATTCATCCAACAATTATAAATCTAGTGAAAATCATGGGGTTTTTTAGGAGCTGGTACTGTATTTCCAATTGCTATGGAGGCTGCAGTCCTCTCACTTGCAATTTTGTTTGAGAGCTACAAGTCTGAAAGTGCACTCATCTACTCCTTGAAAAACCATTGAAAATACAGAATCTTTAAATTCTAGCTTGGAATGTCAATCATCTGTATACAGAAATTCATCTGTATTTACTCTATGGAGTATTGATCCAGATCCAGAGTGACTATACTTTACCATGACAATTTGTTTACCTGCTCTATAAATCTACCACTGAAACTTTCTTTTTGGGAACAAATCCATGCACAGGTATGATGGCTGCTTTTCAAACCACACAACCAGATTCATTTCCACATACAGTTTTTCATATATTTCCTCATCCTTCCAGTATCAATTGTCCATTTCATGCACTAAATCTTCATGCTCTCCCAAAAAAAAAAGAAATGGTGAAGTCTCATCTTGGAACTGTTTATAAAACTACAGATACATAGTGCAGTTTATATAGATGTGTGTATATATATATATATACACACATATGAACCTGTTTCACTATTATTTTCAGATCTGACACTAAGTCCATTAAAGATTTAAGATTTTCAGCTTAGAGCAGAACACTAGATTATATGCATTACCTTCAGCTATCCACATATAAATCAATCAGATTCAGGGATGTTCAATGGCAAACTGAACCAGAAGGATAGAAATAAAAACACATGAAATCTCAATATACCTCTGTGGCACAGAGCATTGCCATTCTATCTGGGCTCTCCCAGCTGCTGGCTGGGCTCCACTTCACCCTCACTGCCCCTGTGGCTGTTCCACCTGCCCAGGTTCATCCCACATCCAAAGGAAGCCCTGACAGCACTTGGAGGTCTGCTGAGGAGTTCTCCTGGTGGCAACACAGCCAAGACAGCTTTGTCCCTGCTGTCCTGGTGGCTCAGGGCAAGGCAAGGAGCCCTCAACCCCTGGGTCAGCCTGTGGCCAGCAGAGCTCAGCCTGGCTGGTCACACCTGGCCCAGCAGCTCCCTCCTGCAGTGTGCTCCACCTGCTCCTGTGCTCCTGGCAGGTTGGACAATGCATTAGCTCAGACTCAGGAAATCCAGCTGGGAATTTCCTAGCACAAGGCTGAGGGGGTGTCCCGAGTGCTTTGGGTGCGCAGGAGCTGCGGTGCTGCCTTGCAGGGCTCTGGTCTCAGCACAGAGCACATGGGATAACTCCAGCACTCCCACCAGTGCCACCATCCACCTTAGACAGAGCCCAAGGACAAAGTCCTGCAGCAAACCTGGGAGGAAAACTAATTCCCACTGTGCACAGAGCAAATGCCTGCAGAACACTCCAGTGTCCATCAGATTTTACACTCCTCATGTGCCCAATTGCTTTCAGCGAATGCTCCAGATTTTCAAAATTAACTCACTTCAGCTTTACTCCCCAAATGCATGGAGAAAGGGGGGAAGTAATTCCTACTTATAGACTGAGCAGACAATTGTCAGCTGACAGGGGATTTTTGTGACCATGTCAGGTGAATAACCAGTACCTGTGAGAGACAGATTTAGGACCATTGACTCAAGTGAATGAAAGCAGACTTTTTATCCATTTTTCTCACAAGTTTTAATCATACAATGCATTTTATTTGCCTACATTTATATTATCCAGGATTAAAGTATAAATAAGGAAAGAAAGGAGAATTTCTGAAAACTAGCATACATATGCAGGCATATGAGTTTTGTAGAAAAAGTGATTTCCAGTTCTGAAACAGACAATCTTAATCCTCAAATCTGCTAATCCGATCAAAGCATTTATATACTGAGCACTTGCTACTTCAAATATGTCTGTTGGGAATGGAGACAAAACTCTGGTTTTAAAGGCAGCATTTGGTTCAGTTTCAATAACACACTCAGGTTCATAACTGTACCAGATCCAAGGTCAATAGCCACAACTTCCCTCTGTCCAAGTATTTCCCACTCAGAAGTATTCAGCTGGTTTCTTTATAGTTCCTTCCTTCCTTTATTTTTTTAAAGAAACCTGCTCCAAGTAGGCAGTTTTTTATGCAAGAAGGGTTAATTTCCACTGTGCTACAAAGTGCAAAATAGGCTTCAGCTGTAGTATAACATTGCAAAGGGATAAAAAGCCAAGGTACAGCTGGCAGAGCTCTTGGACAGCGAATATTTTTTTAAATTATCAATAAGGTTTGGGCTGTACACAAATAAAAAAAACCTCTCAAAGTTTCAGGTTCATGTAATATATTAATTTTTATGACATTAAGCAGATAAATACATTGCCTTCACTATAGAACAGATACAAAAAATTAGTAAATAAAATGAGCCAGTGACTAGTTAAAGCAACAAAATTTTGGGTGATTTATCCCATGAAAGTTTGCATAAATATTTTCCTGACAGTAGTTACGTTAACACTAGTTACAAATGATAGCAGAATTTTTACACAGCAAACACCATCAAATAAATGGAAGTTTTAATGATTTAATACTTTTTAATACTTTCTTTTAAAAATCAGCATGAAGGTAAATACATTTGCCTGCTAAGGCTCAGAAAATAAAAGGTTCTGGGTTTTTTTCATCTAAATTTGGTTTGATTTTAATTTTTGAAGAAGAAATAACCAGTTTTTGTTAAAACTGTACATATCAATGTTTAGGCATAAACTAATACACTCTTTTGTTTTTAAAAGAATACTGAAAAAACCCTGGGCTGATCAACTGCTCCACACACACAACAGCACAAAACCTTACACAAAGAGAAACCTGAAGTAGCAAACTTGCTGTGGAACACTGTTCAAACATAAGAGCCACCAAAAACCACAAAAACTGAGCATCTCAGAGAATTTCAAAAAGGAAACTCGTTTCTGCCATTCAGAAATAGAAAGCATCACTTGAAATTCAAGCAGGAGGATTATGTTCTCTGCCCAGAAAACTTCTGGCTCAGGTAAAGCTGCCCAGACTGAAGATTAGCAGCTGTTATCTACATTTACCTCGGGATGGCTGGTCCTACCTACCCACTGTCCTGCCCTGCAATACTCTCTTCCTTTCATCTCTAAAAGCAAACCATGCACTCTGATTGTTTTTTCCTTCATTGAATCACTGAGATTTCTATCCTACAAGTGACCAAACTTGTAAACATGTATCAAACAAGCAAGCTTTTGAATTTATTCTCTTTGCAATTTAATAAAACAAGCTGAAAAATCAATACGTGTAGAAACAATCTCAAAACTATAAGTGACTTAGGGTGTATTATATTTGATACCCTGGATAAAATAAAACTCCAGTGATCACAGATCACACACACCATAATAGCAATAAAGCAGACAAGATTATGGTAATTTAGGAGACAGATCAATAAAATATCTGTTTTATTTTGGAAAGTCAGCAAGAAGCAGTTCTTTGAGTTTCTGACCTAGAGAACTGCCTGATACATTTCTGTTGTTCTGGCATGATCTATCTTCAGCAAAGAGCTTTGTTGTGTGTTTAGCCTAGGGATGAATTAAAGATAAATGCTAGATTTCAGTGAGTTCATTGCAAAAAACAATTTCAAAGAACAAGTCAAAACTCAAGGAAGAAATAATGAGCTTCAAAAAAAGAAAGTTTGGACTTTAGGGGGAAGGTGTATTTTATTTTTCTTTTTAATTCATGGAAGAACCACCATAGTTTATTTTGTGTGCAAACTTCTGTGCATTGTTTTTGATAGATATATAAATGTGAATTTTATAACAAAATTTAAAAAAACAATTGAAATTCAAAAGTTTTGTCTCAAGATATATTTGAAAGCTTAAGTTCCCTGCTGACTGCTGCAGTACAGATACGTGAGGAAAAGAGAACACAGAGCTAAATCTCCCTGACAGGTTTTTTGTATTTGCAAGAGTTGAACAACAACTGGCCCTGGGCTTCCTTCATTTGTGTTTGATTCATGCCTGCATCCTGGAAATGCAATTTGAAATTCAGATGATGACATAAACTTCAACTGGTTCAGGAAGAAAACAACCAAACATCCAAACAAGTTTTTAAAAAAGCCCACAAAACTCAATTAGCATAGGACAAATCTTGAGCCAAATGTTTCATCAAAGATTTGAAATTTTTTTCTGTTATTTTATACAACTCAAAATATTTATTTCTTTATATGTAGGAAAGTAGATTTAAACAATCCACTCTTTCCACCTCTAAATAATGCTTGAATCTTTGGTCTTGCTGATGCACACTACTAACACCTAAATGCTACAAGGTGAGGCCAGAGTGATTCAGTGAGACACAGGATCTATGATGTTTGCTGGCAGATAATATTGGGATTATCAGTGCCTAAGAATTTTGCTAATCAGTACATTAGAAAAGCACTGTGTGCTACTGAGCTACTGCTCAGCACTAAACATAAGGCCAGGCTGGGCTAGGCAGGGCCTGGGGCAACCTGGGCTAGTGGGAGAGGTCCCTGCCCATGGCAATGGGGTTGGAACAGGATAATGTTTAAGGTTCCTGCCAACCCAAACCATTCTGGGATTCTCTAAGACATGTCACAAATGTGAAACATGGGACTTAGGGGAAAGGTGGTATCAGTGTGATAAATGCTGTCAGAGTACAATTCAAGCCCTTCAACAGCTTTTTTTTGGCAAGAACGAAGTGTTTGTCTTTTAAGTGGTATTCTTAAAAAATAAACCATCTGTGCATCTGCTTAGGGTGCACTAAAAACCTGTTGGTAGTGTTCCAGCACTGGAAGATTCCTTGGGAAGAGCATAAGAAAGCAGTTGTAACACAAACAGAATCAACAAGTCCCTTCAGAAGTAAAACCTTCTCTGCACCACCACTTTACACAAGGTATCTCTAAAGCCCTGAAATTGCCACCACAAAAGACCCACCATGGCCAACTAGATAAGCAGTATCTAAAAAGATGGACAGTCCCCTGTGCTGATGAGAAAATAGTCGTTTTAGGACAGGACTCTTTTTCAATAAGTGACTGGAGCCTTTATATTTATGAAAATAAATCTATATTTATGAAAATAAATGAAAAAACCCTATCTAATTAAGAAATGACACTTAAATTATTTTTACTTTTAACTTAATACCTATAGCCTGCAATGCAGACTTTTTTATCCCATTATACAATACTACCCAAACCCATGAAGAAGAAAGTAAGGAAAAAAAAACTAGCCTCTACCCTAAACCCTCCATCTTGTTTTATATACATTACTATATTCTAAAACCTTAAACTCTAAGTTTTCCACCATATAATATTACACACTTCTATTCAAACTACACACCCACAATCCCAGTTCTATCATTCAATTTTAGAAACCTTCTTCACAACCTCAGGTCAAATGTAGCATTCTCTTAAGAGTCAGTGCCTGTCAACACAAAAAATCTAAAATTCTCAGTAACCAGCTTCCAACAAGGGACTCTGTGCTGAGCTCTTCACTCATGCAAGAAGGTTATTCTCAGCTGTTCATGATAAAAATATTAGCATCATCCTCAAACATTTAGGTCTTACACCATTAGACATAATGGTAGATTGTGAAATGTCCATTGAGTTCCACAGCTATTTCTATGTTTTCCATATTCAAACCAGTACACTCATAGCCAGCTATGGATTTATTTTGTTAGAATTTACACAGATGCAGTGAAATTACACATGCATGGGCGCACACACACCATGCCAGTTGGCAATAAACTTGCCTTTCATTTGAGAGTGAAAAGCTTATACAAAAGAGAAGAAAATGGCAAAGTGGAATAGGATAAAGTTAAAAATCTTTAATTTCAAGTATTTTAAGATCATGAATATTTTTTTAAGAAGCCTAAAGCTGAAAATTAACATCCTCAAAGCAGAAACATGCAGGTGTAAGGGCAACACAGTTTCGGGAACTGTGCTAATAACTGTCACTTGATTATCACAATTAATTAATTAATTACTTTCCATTTATTAATAAGCCATTTGTCCAACCAACAATGAATAGACCATATTGGTGTGGCACAGTACATCTATATTTATGTTTCTAAATATTTTCTCTCCCTGCAAGTAGTATCTTTTTCCACCAAGGCAATTTGAAGATAACATTTTCAGTATAAATATTCATTAAAAAACACTAGTAATGATGCAGCATTTCAGATGAAAAAGAAAAACCAGAAAAACAGCTTTTGAAACATTATCTTGTTCTGCTATATTTTCATATACAAGGATTTTGAGTTTCCTTGCCTCAGTGATACTCCTGTATTTTAGAACCTTTCAATAGCTTGGATGATAAAGCCTATTTTTCTCTTACCAAGATATGCAGTTCCATTCGCAAAACCTTGACAGAATATGAACTTTGCCAGAGCCCCTGAGTCACAAATTCCTTTGATTTTACTTTAAAAGGGTAAAAGAACTGATCTTGCAGGGAAAAGACAAAGACGAAGAAAGCCACACCTAACATGGCACTGAAGCTGTACTGTTCCCAGGCTACACAGGGCAACAAATTACTCTCTCAAAAGAAGAATGCAGGTCTTACATGAAGTGGAACAATTAATTTCACGCTTGTCAGCCCAGTCTCAATAGTGTGTTGATTTGAATCCGATATTTGTGGCGCATTACGGCGCGCAGCGGACAGCGCTGATGCCTCCTGAGCAGACACATTGCAATGATGACTATCATTGTAAAACAATCCATCAATAAGAGTAATTACAGTATTGATCAAAATGGCTCCTTGTTTCGTATCAGAATCAATTCTCAGGAGTTGCCAGAAACAGAAATATCTAATGGACTATTCCATCACTGCAGCAACTGAAACAGCTAATATTCTGGAAAGCTCTTAATAATTACTCATTGACTCTAAATTTCTGCTTCAGTGGTTAACTATAGCCTGCTTACTGTTGCTTGAAAGTCAGTCTTAGTGGCTGAAATAAGATTCCAATGCAAATTTATAAAGTGCTAACATCTGCAAAAAACCTCAAAACCACCTTATATAATTTCACTGTGTTCTGTTAATCACAGAATCTAATTATTTTTCTTATTACATTGTTTCTGGGTGAGAAACTGCATTCTGGATGCCGACAGCTTGTTTTACAGTGGCTGCTCTTACAGTACTCTACAATAGGCAGGGTGGAATTCATTATGGCTCAGATTGTAAACAATAGAAGGCATAATACCACTAATGGCATATTTTTGTGTAAATGTCACTGAATTACAGATGGTCTTTTGAGATAGCATCAGCTCTTAATGTTGCACTATAAACCCTAGAAGATAGAAAATCATAGAATAGTTTAGGTTGGAAAATACCTTTAGTGTCATCAAGTCCAACCATTAACCCAGTACTGTCCAAGCCACCACTAACCCACATCCCTTGGTGCTCCATCTACACATCTTTTAAATACCTCCAGGGATGGTGACTCTACCTTTTCCCTGGGCAGCCTTCTCCCAGGGAGCTTTGCAGCCCTTTCACTGAAAAACTTTTTCCTAACAGCTATCTAAACCTTCCATGCCACAACTTGAAACCATTTCCTCTCATCCTGTCACGCCAGTTTTTCATCCAGCAAAGAGTACATCCATTCTAGCCAAGAACCGCCAGTTTTTCCAGGAGAATTATGCAGAAATGTTGTCAAAGGCTTTCCTGAAGTCCAGAGAGACAAGAACCACCACCTTTCCTTCATCCACAAAGGAGTCATTTTGTCACAGAAAGAGATCAGGTTGATCAAGCAGGACCTGGCTCATATAAACTGGCCCACGCTGACTGGGCCTGATCCCTGGTTGTCCTGTATGCATCATGTGAGGACACTTGAGATGATCTGCTCCATGACCTTCCCTGGCTCCAAGGTCACACCTACAAGCCTGACCTTCCTGGGATCCTCATTCCTGCCTATCTTGTAGATGGGCATCACATTTGGCAACTTGCGGTCAACTGGGACCTCGCCAGTCACTGCTGAATAATGGAAAGTGGCCCAATGAGTGCTTCCATCAGCTCCCTCCATACCCTTGGGTGGGTCCCAGCTCTCTGTTTCAGGGGTGTGGGAGGTTGCTGGTTGCTGACTATTCCCCCTTGGATTATGGGCATTCACTCTGTTCCCCTAACCTCATTTCCAGCTCAGGGGCCTGGGTACATGGAGAACAACTAGTCTTACAATTAAAAAGAGGCAAAAGAAGGCATTTAGTACTTCAGCCTTTTCCTCACACTTGTTCACTATGTTTTCCCCAAGGCCAATAAAGGATGGAGATTTTCCTTAGGCCTCCTTTTTGTAGTCAACACCTTTATAGAAACATTCTTTAATTCTCTTTTATGACAGTAGCCAGATTAGGATTTGACCCATCAATTTTCTCCCTGCATAACTTCATGACATCCTTGCAGTTCTCCTGAGTTCTCCAGCCATCTCATTTTCCAAGGGTCATAAGCCCTCTCTTTATTTTTTTTTCCCTGCATTCCAGCCAAAGTTCTCTGTTCAGCCAGAACATTCTCCACTCACTCATCTTTTGGTACATGGGGTCATCCAGCTCCTGTGCCTTTAAGATTTCCTTCTTGAAGAATGTCCAGCCTTCCTGGACTTCCTTGCCCTTCAGGAATGCCTTTCAAGGAACTGCATCAACTGACTGGTTGATAACAAAGTATTAAGATACCAAAGTCTGCCCTCCACAAGTCTAAGGTAGCAGTTTTGCTGTCTTCCAGTATTTTCATACATGTTCCTATTTCATTTCAGATTTGTCTGTCCTCACACATAAACTGTCCTGCAAAGGGAACTGCATGTAATTAAGACTATATTAAAATACATTTGCATGCTGATATAATCTTAAATTGCCAATAAAAACATGTTTAAATTAATAAACTGGCACATTACACAGGCACTGCAAGAGACAGCATTATACCATTTCTAATAAAATACTTTTATGTAACACATTAGCATTATCATCAATTGGAAATCTCTAATATTTCCTCTGATGTTTGCTGAAGTAGCATTAATTACGCTCACTTTCTTTTGGTATTCATGTACCATCAATGTAATTAATTTGGAGTTTACTGAAGTGTGAAATGTTCTGTCTGATAATAGATTTCCCAGAATCTGATACAGCAGTTGATATTAAACATTCCACTTTTGCTCTGGCTAAACACAGAGACTGAGTTCAGTACTACAGTATCCTCAATGGTAAACAGTCATATGGAAGAATTTTTAAAAATCCTTTTCCTGATAATATTGGCATAAATATTTGGTATCTCACATGAAAAGGTAAGCTGAAACAAGGAAACAGTGAGGTTGAATTGTGATTGCAGGGTGAAATTGCTTCAATTTAGTTTTAATTGCTAAGAGTATATTTTACAAATCTTTTAAGCTCTCAGAACCAGACTTAATAATATGGAACATTTTGAAGCCAGGATGCTTAGGGCAAAAGAAATGAAATTTTGCAGAGTAAGGAAAAAAAGGAACAATTATTATATTAAATAACAGCCCATATTTAGTCTGTCATTGGTAGTAATGAGGAAACTCCAGAAGTTTATATACAACCTGCTTCACACCTCACTGGACAAGAAAAAAAATATTTTACCTTCCTATGTTTAGGATCAAGCCTCTTAATCCAGAGCTCTCCATGAATGCCAACAGAATGAGAATATCAAATATTTTAAGTCTTCAGATAGCAAAACATTTTTCTCTATATTGTCTATTTATACCCTCTAAGCTGTGCACTACATAATTCCATGTCACTAATGCTGCCATGGTTTTTTTCCTCAAGGGGATTACATTTCCACACTAATGATATCATCAGAAAGTTTATCTATGCTCATCCAAAATGCTTTCATCATTTCCTGGATTAACAGCTGGCAAAGTCTGTCAAATGCAGTATTTTAAAGCTTCAGAAATCTTGGTGCATGAGGCATCTGACTCTACAACTGTTACAGTTTTGTAAAATTTAATCATGAAAGAACTACAACTGCCAGACACTACCAAACCATTTCTGATAAATACTGACTTCTTAATGTGAACCAACATGTTTTAACCTCACCATGGCAAGGAGGAAGGACCAGCAGCTTGTACTGTTACTGCACATTTTGCTTCCTCCAAAAAAAAGAAATCTTGGGAGAAGCTTCAAACAGTATGCCTGAAATTTACAAAATCAAGGTAAAAAACTACCCCCAGAAAAAAAAAAAAAAAAAAAGACAAAGCAGATTGCACATCTTCAGAAAACAGGTGGTTTCCTTCCATACTCTCTGTACAAACATACTTATCCTGTGCTAAGGGTACAGAGTACAGCAGGACCAGGCTCCAGATACGGGAATAAAATCAGCCTAAACAGAATTGTGTATTCTGAAAATACAAGGAAGTTTTTATGACAGTATGTTTTCAAAATGCTACAGATAAATAATACAGAGTATTTATGAGATAACTATAAATTATAGGTCACTTAGAACCTACAGGAAAACTTCCATAGAGGCAGATCTCCTCTAAACCAAATGCATGCTCTGCACTCAGGGTATATATACTTATGTCTTTATAATCTATAATTTTAATTCATCATAATACTATCTGTTTTAGAAACCTTCCTTGATTAAAAGCTATGCACAGCTGGTGAATGAAATGTCATAAAGCCCTTGCCCTCTGAAAATAGCTGACAGAGTGAAATAGCTAATGATGCCCAAGGTGCCTGTGTGCCACCATTAACACTGAGCTAGTCCATTCTATTTCAACAAATCATGCTTTTAAAAATTAATTTTAAAATGACAGCAAGATAGTAGCCTGATAAACCATAGAAAAAATGAAAGCACATCTCACTCCTCTGCTTTGTTTATATCACTATCATTTAAAACTACATATTAAGAAACATCATTAAAATGTTGACAGTGGCATTTATTACTGATAAAGACAGAAAATGTTATTAAACAAGGAGAGATACTTTTAATAAATTGAAATTATAGTAACATTTTATTATGATCATATGCTACCTTCATTAAAAAGTGGCAAAGGAATTCACAGTTTGTTTCTATAGATTTGAAGCAACTCCTTCTGCCATGATATTCCCATTTAGGGCTCCCTTCAAAGGGACAGAAATCTTTGCAGATAGGTAATGCTCAGAGACAATTTGCTGGTGTTAAACCTCCTGCTGGACTGCAGTTCAGCTTAGACCAAGGCTTGCAAGCAGGGTACAAAGGCATCTATTTACATTTTCCTACCTGAAGATTTTACCAACAGGGAGCAATCCAGCTGCTGAGCTCCTTCAAGTCTCCTGCAGCACATCAAAGGATATGCTCTGAGAAATTGCCACCTATGCACAGATATGAAGAATTTGTAACAAATAGCCAGGAAAATATTTAAGAGTTCTTAGACATTTTGGATGGAATATTATTCCAATTGATTTTATTGCTTCTATGGACTTCATGTTATAGATTCAGTTTCATATTATTGCTTTGGACAAAACAGAAAATGTTTAATAATTGCAATTTTCTCTTCCCACAACAATTTGTTGATTTAACCTTTGTTTAATGACACAGTTCTTGTGGAGGCACTCACACTTACACTGACTGCTGATTTGGATTTCATGCTGACTAAACAGCAGCCTATTACATACACAAGAAAATCCACAGCACTGCATGAATGAAGTTGGGAAAAACTGCTTCCTTGAGGCTGGAGACACACACACAACTCTGTGTTGTAATAAACACATCATGTTGTTACAGCAAGACAGGATGTGTGACACATCTCTGCTCAGCCATAGCATAAGCAACTTTCAAAACTGAGAAATTTGCTGGCACTATGACTGCAAGCACTGTGAGACACAACAGTTCTCTGACAACAAGCAGAGCAAAATTAATCTCTTGTAAAATGGGCATAAAACACTACTCATGTGAGAACTAAGTTGTGGTAAAAGGTTAAACACTTGGCACAGCAAATGTGACACTGCTACATCAGAGTCAAAATATCTTCCCTGGTCTTGTTCCATATGTCCAGGTACACCAGAAAGGGACAAAGAGGCAAGAGAGAGTTTAAATGGATGACCAGGTAAGTTACAAAAAGCCTGAATATTCAAAAACTAAATTAGTATTTAAACATACACAAATGCTAAAATGCAATGCCACCAGCATCTTTTAGTAGTCACCATTAAAGTCAGGAAAATGTACTGCATTTAAACAAGCATGTGCTTTTACACAAACATTTACCATTGCAAGCAGCTTTCTCTCCATCAGAAACACGGAGATCAAAGGCAGAGCAGCTACTCTGTGTGTGAGTAACACACAGTACATGCACAGAAAACTACTGATAATTGCATTGGAAATACAAACCTCTCTCAACCATTTGCCAGAACTGAGGCTGCACACCTGATTACCCAAATATTGCAACCAGCATAAAGTTCTCTAGCATCTATGTTCCTGCCAGTCTGATTAATGCACTTTTGGCAGACTTAACATAGATTTTGATACACTCCCTTTTTTTAAAGTATATTTACACTAACAAATGCAAAGAAAGTTTTGTTTTTATATGTTTTTTAAGGATTCTTGCTTCACATGCATGGAGCAAGCCTTGGAAAAACCTGCTGAATGGAGGAGATATACAGATTTTATACCCTACCCTTATGAAAATTAAGAAGTGTGTGCAGTAAACACAGCTGTCAGATATTGATCAGAGTTACAAGAGACTGAAACCTATCAAAAGTTATTATGCCTAAAAATTATGAAGTTCTACAATATTTTATTCTGCCCTGAAACATATTAAAAACCATCTTCTAGTTTCCTATTTCACTTTATCCTCACAGAAACCTCCACCTTTTAAATGATGTCACACTAATCAACAGAGAAAACACATTTTTTCCAAACCAATAAAGAGGGAAAAAATATACTTTTAGGTTTTTAATACAAGAATTATTATAAAATATTTTTACATATTTCATATGTAAAATACATATTTTTCTCTTCTTAAACTGCCTGCTGGGATGTTTGTTTCTGCATCAGTCAAATATCTAATGAATATGGTAGTTTTTCACACAATTTCATTGGAACTGCTGTAGTTTTGTATAAAGTTTGGGCAGATCTGCTCATTCTATTAATTACTCTTCAGTTATTAAGGCAGTTTATGAATAAGGGGGTCATAAAGTCCATTTTAAGCAGAAAGATTCAGAGAAATAACTTTGACGTCTGCTTATATAAAAACAAATCATGATGCAAGCCCATTGTTCTGCTGCTAAATGTCAACACAATTTCACTTTGGAAGCTTCACCTCTTCAATGTACCTGCAATTTCAAAGCCATTTCTACCTTTTCTGCCATAGTTATATAATCTTTTTCTCCTGCTTACAGTGCATTTGCAATTTCAGAATGGTCCAGCTTTCAATGCAAGCATTAACATTTCTTTGAATGCAAATATAAACATAAGCAAAAGTGCAGAATTACTGTTTTGGAATAAAGGGCAACATACATACTTTTTTCCTCCAATTGTTCTCAAATGTCACAGCATTTTGACATTCATTGAAAAATACTGAGTAGTAAATGCAGTGAAGTTAAAGTTGAAAATGTCTGAAAGTTTACAGTAAAAGACTTTTCTTTATTAATTTTCTTACCCCAATCAGAACAGAAATTTTACAATTCAGGATAGCAGTAACATATACTCAACCAGCCTGATATTCCATATTAACAATAGTGGCTTTTTTAAATAAAACTTTTCAAAAGTATTTGGAATAAAACAAATTGCTCTCCAAACTCAGCCACATCATGAGAAATCCCTGTCCATCAAGACCTTGTCCTTCACCATGAAGTTCCTGCTTTCCTCCTTTTGGTTAAAGGAGAAGTGCATCAGGAAGCTGCAGATCCCTGGAACTCAGATTTCACTGGGATCTGCAGTCCTGCTTGCTTTCACTTACAAGAGTCTTCATAAAAAGAAAGACAAAATAAGTCTTCAGTAGAAAGAGCTTGTAGCAGTTGACTGCTCTGCTTTGTATCCCCACAGCTTCATGAAATCTCTACAACTTCTAATTTGAGAGAAGCAAACATGGTAATTCAGGATGTATATTGTGAATACTCATGTTAATGTCTTACAATTTTCCCTGCGTGATAATAGAATGAAAAAATAATCTACTAAAAATTATAAGATAAATGTCAATGTTCATTTTTAAGACATGAGACTTATCTGAAGAAATCCAAGGGTTTTAGGCTGAAATACCTTGTCCTAAAACTGCTGTTAAAAAACAAAACAAACAAACAAACAAACCCACACACACACAAAAAAACCTCTAAGCCATTTGTCTTCTAATATGCACTTGCTACAAAATATTTTCTTGAATGTTGAATCAGAGTTATTTGAAAGGAAAGAAATTAGCACTTCTCTAAGATTGTATATGCAACACTATTTGCAGACATGAGAGATGGAAGTGTGCTTTCTGAAGACTGCAAGACTTCTTCATCCAAATGCTTCATTAGACATGCAATCATACTATTTAAGGCATTTTACTCATTAAAGTCATTAAACTACCAAACTAATAGTAAATAAGTAACATGCATAAAGGTAAACACTACCAGGAACAGTCAGCATGTACATGGTGCTATACTCTGCATGTACAAGCCTTATTCATCTGCTACACAAAAACTGCCTCCAAAATTGTGAAAGAGAAAACTAATAATTACTCACCATGACACAAAAGACATGGCTCTGCAATGCATTTAACTCTGATTACATACGGGTGTTTGCAGATGAGACAGAAGAGAGAGAATTAGACTAATTCAGTACTAAATTCAGCCTTCTGACACAGACAAATATAATTTATTCCAGCATCAGTTTTATAGGACATGGCCAAGCAAGGATCCGTAAGCACTGCACTGCAAATTGAACCCTGAATGGCAACAAAGCTTTGTCTGCAAAGTATTTTTTAATCCTTCTATACCCAGAGTATTATGCTAAATAAGTTGTTCCCTTACTTTTACTAAAAATCTCTCCAATTCCAGTTTTTTACCACGTTTGTTACTATGAAGCACACATAAATGCAGATTAACTCAACTAGTTCAAAGATCATAACACTTCTCCTAAAGACAAACAGTTTTATTTGTTGTCATCCTCTTATCTCCAGACTCCTCTCAACCACATTGCCAAGATACATTCTCTTGTTATTTCAGCCACTAGTAATTTACCCCTCTGACAAGTTAAGAAATTCACTTGCAAGCCTCAGGACAGTAAACCAGAGAAGCTGAACTCATGAATACCTGATCCAGTTGAAACTTTGCTTCATGTTGGTGAGACAGCTGGTCTGCTGTGAGCACCCCTTATTACAGCAATCACAATTATTTCACTCATTCCAGAGCACCTGTGCTGCTGCAGTGTCCAGCTGTTCTCTCTCATGCTGTATTTACACTGCAGACTCCTGGGGCTGCAATTGTCTTTTCATTGCCCACATGTAAGTGTACACAATTGATCTCTGAGATCTTCTAAAACAAAGTAAAAAATACTCAATAAAATGCACACAGTGTGAAAAGTTTGATTTTTCCTTCTCTCTCAGATTTGTTGCCAGTATTGTTATTTATATTACAGAAATTATAAAAACATTAGACTTCTTAGCCCAGTGATAAATCAATTACTTTAGATTGTGTCAAGAGGAGTTATGCCCTTCTTGTCCTTTCATTTTGAAAAGAAAAAATAGATGTCAATTGGGAAACAAAAGTGGTGTCCAGAGACAGTTCAGTGTTTGAATTTTGACTTTTTAAAAAATTCTGAAAATGTAAGAATTAAATACTTTACATTTCTAGGACACTATACCATTACTGAATTAATCATCTCCTGGGTACAAACAGGAAACAAAACCCAAGTCTGTCTAGAGGAAAAAGACAGCAACTCCTCTGTTTAGCTTGGTCTTTTCTGTTAGAACTGCTTTTGTTTGCTGCCAAAGCTGTTGATATTCTCAAAGGACAAGAAAACATGCTTGTTGTGTGCTTGTTTTCACTGAGATATGTCGTGTTAGCAATATGGGAAGAGCTTCTCCTTTCACTTTCTTGGATTATCAGAAGCATTTTACTTTGCTACCTTACCAAAGCTAGCACTCACTGGAAGATGAAATCTGCAGGTCCCTTGGGCAGTGGCCACTGAGCTCATTACCAAGAGCACCAGCACTGCCACAAAGGGATGGAAACATTTGGGAGGGACCAGGGCAGCTGAAGAAGGGCAGGCAGAGACCAGAGTCACCCAGCAGAAGCAGCACAGCAGTTTTAATGCCCAGCTAACATAACATCCCATCCATGTGTTCTCTAGGCTCAGCACCCTCCCAAGCCACGGGCCAGCACTGCCGGCCCTAAGGGTGAAGCGCTCACAGCCACAGCGGCTGCTCAGACCCACCCATCCCCAGGGATGTTGGCAACTGGAAACACAAGAAGCTCTTTGAGCATTTGTCTCTAAAAACAAGCAAACAAAAACCTTCAGTGGAATAACAAATAATCAAGTTATGCTAAGGAAAATAATTTATCTGACAAACTCAAGCGTTTGTTAACTAAAAGAAACTCGATTTACAGTTTCAAAAGCAAAAGCATTTCAGCTTGCATGTACAAACATTTTATGATGTAAACTTAACTTTCTTCATGAGATCAGTGACTTCTAGTGCACAGGATGGTCTCTCAATCTCACAAATTAAGGTTTCAAATGTCTAATTTTGCAATTGTGATGATGCTTTTTATGCAAAATTATTATATTTAATTGCTATTTTATTTCTATTCAGTTCTAATGTTTTACATCAAGGAAACATTTCTATGGATGCAGCAACATTTTATAACTCCAGATGTAGATGTGAATCATTAACTGAACCTCAGAACACCAGACACTAATTCCAACAGCTGAAAGTGTGAATAAAAGCAAAAGCTGCATCCTATGCATTCCTATAAATCTCTTAAGAAAATACACCCCTAAAAAGACTTGCCTTTGCATCTTTGGCTTGAAAAAGAAATGCTTAGTGTTTTGATTCTACTCACTGAGATCATCTCCCAAAATCAATTGTGACTTTCACAAAAAAGAGCCTTCTACAACCTGTGTGAAGGTAAAGGGGTTGCATCTTCAGTTTCAGAAGACAACATGCACAAGTAATCCAAGAATGTAGAAGTGGCCAAAAAAAGTCTCTGTGCTCTTCTAATCCAACACTTAACGTGCAGCCTGACAGTGATTTGTTTTCTGGGTTCAGAAATCAGATTTGTGCTGATAGGACTGCAGAAAATGCAGCTTGAAACTGTTACACTTGTACAATACCACAGGAAATGTCAACAAAGGGTCTTTGGCAAGTATTGGTGCTCTCGAGGTACTTTTCTGGAAAGTAGAGGCTTAGAGATTTCCATCCCACTGACAAACTGACAGAAAATCAGCTACAGTGATTTTATTACCTAAACTAAAGCAGAAATCTCTGTGTTAATGAGATACATTTGGGAGCTCAGGGTCAAACCCTATGATGGTTAACACAGTGAAAAGATATGAAACATCACAAAGCACTTGAGGGGACTTCCTCACAACATTAATTTTTAGCCTGGCAGAATAATACTCATTATAAGATCCCACAGATGAAAACTAATGTACTGTGAATTTTATACCACTTCATTATAATTCAAATGACTTTTTCTTTCTTCTTACATTTTCATTGTTTGATAAACTAAAATACCTCTGCTCCTTTTATAAAATATAGGAATAGTGGCAAATCTTAATCAAATAGCATATTAAATAAGCAATATTCCTCAACTAGACATGGCTGAATATTATTGAACTATGTTCTGTCACAAAATTGTCATTTCATATCAAAATATGACTTAGACAGCAAAGCAAAGAAAAAATCAAAAGGCAAGTGGTAAGGGGAAGTAAAATCAAATATTTTGCATTAGTCATACACCATTTTAAAAACCTTACAGTGGTTTGGGTTGAAAAGGACCTTTAAGATAATCTTGCTCCAATCCCACTGCCAGGGGCAGGGACAGTTTCCACTATCCCAGGTTGCTCTAAGCCCCAATGTCCAACCTGGCCTAGAACAGCTCCAGGGATGGGGCATTCCCAGCTTCTCTGGGCAGCCTGTGCCAGGGCCCCATCACCCTCACAAGGAAGAATTTCTCCCCATTAAAAACTGATGTTTATGAAAACCTTTTCAAATACACTCTCCAACTTTTGAAAATTTGAAAATAAATGTTATGTCTTACCTATGAAATAAGCACATTTAGTACTTTATGTCCCACACAAGTTTTTTGTAAGCCCCTAGTAAATAATTGGCCCAATTTACACAATTTTTTGCATTTTACAAAAATTCACATAATATTGTACTGGATCAAGCACTTTTGGACACTCAATAATTTCTCAGCACCTCCCTTATTTTCATGAAAAAAATCAATTTTTCTGCTGTTAACAAACTAAAGAGGTATTTGAAGTATTGGTGTCTTTTCTCTTGAGACCCTAGTCCCAATGTAGGCTGCAGGCTATGACAAAAATATTTTTGTTATTTTATAATCACAAAATAAGGTTGACAAACTATTTTCCAATGCTAATTTGCACAATCTCAAGATTTCACTGTCTCATGACATTTTCTCTAAAGAATTTAAAATGTCCTGAGTTTCTTACAGTGCTACTGTAGCAAAAAGTGTTTTATCATGACCAAAACTATTTGAGTATCACAACACAGAATGGCTATTTTCTTTAATCTCTCAGCTTAAAATCCTTCATATGCTATTACTTTCTGCTTTACCATGTTTACTGGAAGCTCTGTGAATTTCTGCACAGAAATAATATCTTCCATACCTTTCAGTTGCAAACAGTAAGTTTTGCCCTTACTTTTCAGAAAGTGGCTTGGAGCCATAAATACAAAATAAATTTACAAATGAAACAAAATAAAACATCCCACGACTACGTGTTTGTTTCCACAAAGATTTTAAGTAGGTCAAAGCCTTTTAAGAGACCACTACCAACTCAGTTTTCTTCCAGCCTTGGAGTCACTCTGAGTGCTTATCTATCAAAGGATCTGTCCTGGCTCCTGGACTGCAGAACTAGATCCAATTAAAACAATTTAAAATGCTTTTTTAAACAATTTTCAGTGCTTCCTCAAAGATTTGCAGTTCAGCACTCCGTTCCAAAGTAACCTCTAAATTCCAGGTGCTCCAACCAGCGCTGTCCCCAGCACTGCACTGCAGCTCCAAGGGCCAATGGTCCCTGCTGTGCCAGCAGGGTGAGTCCCCTCCCAGCACAACTGACCCTCCTGAGAGCTAGGAGACAGATCCTGGACACAGGAGATGGCTCCTTTTAGGAAAGCCAGGGGCTAAAAGCAGCCCTGCTACCCTTGCTGCATAGGAGGTGAGTGGAGGCACGAGATGGTTTCAGCAAAGAGCAGCTGGTCTCAGATAACACTGAGGGACCACTTCCCTTTAGAGAAATTTATAAAGAGAAGATTAAACTGTCAGAATACACCAGAGCCCCTTCATAACAATCTAGACTGAGAACATTTTAGGGATTTTTGGAAGCCTGTCTCAGTAACACTGATGTTCTGGAGAGCTGGGGCTCAAACACCCTGTAAAAGGCAGCCAATGCCCCTGTTCTGGCTCACACATTCGGGGGAAGGAGGATGTTTGCCTCAAATTTCTGGATGAAAATAAGGAACAGAACATGCAATACAGAGGAAAGGCACTCTACAAAGATAACTAAAGAGGCTCTGGGGCAGGAATTATCCAGGAGGAGAGCTAAAGCAGAGGACAGCATGGAGAGGGTGGAAGAGCAGAGGAACGAGGCAATGCCTGGGCAGGTGCCTGTCCTGTCTGCCTGCCCTGCAAACCTCTTGATCGCTCTGCCCCGATGTACCCCTGGCTCCTCCTTCCCACAGCTGGCCAGACACACAGTGGCCCTAGAAACAGCACTGTGTGTGCCCTGCCTTGGCACTGTGTGTGCCCTGCCTTGGCACTGTCTGTCTGTCTGTGGGGGACAGAGAAAGACACGGAGAAAACACTGAAGCTCCAGTGCCTGGGTGTCCAGTGGTGAAGCTCCCTGGGCTGCTGCAGCTTCTGTCAGAAACAAGCAAAGGGGCACTTCTCAAAGTGTCATCCTCTATAAGCTCCTTTTTTCAGAACTTCCTTTTCCTGAAAATTCTTGAAAATTGCTTTGTTTCAATGGAAACGCCTCTCAGTGACACAAAACCTTTTAAAATATGCTGACCGTGTCATGATCTTCATTTGCATATTAATGGATCTCTCTCTCTCTCAAGGGATTAATTGCCTTCCCAATAGAATCCTGCAATCCCATTTATTCAGGTTTATTCTGGCTCTGGGATGGGGGTGGGGATGGACCCCGAATTAACTGTAATTTTACTGTTTCAGAATTTGGAATTTCTCAGTATTTACCTTTTCTAAGATGTTTTCAGAAATCATGGGCGCTATGAAATAGAGATAGACCTTTTAACCAAGCTTATCCAATTCAACACTGGTTTATATTCTGCAATTATTCAATTTATGATTTTTAAACAGGATGGCAAATTAAAACATTTCACTATAGAATTCTACGAAGTGGATAAATAGCACATTAAAAAGTAATTAGTATACAATATTATAACTGTGAAAAATAGAAACTTGCATGCAGTGATAATCTAGAACATCTTCCTTTGAAGAAAGGGAATTCTATTGAGACCATACAATGCCAGGTTATTCTTTCACACAGGCTATTCTCAACACATGTTTAATGAGGCCAAATGTCTGTAGTCTCCTCTACAGTCAGTAAGAAAAATATTTTAAAGCACTCTCACAACATTCTGTGACTGGAATTACCTAAATATGCAATAAAATTCATTTGTGTCAGATATCTGGCAGTCATGGAACTTAAACATGGCTTCAACTAAAAAATATTATCTAATGTACTCAGCATTCATGTGACTAGAGTTTAACAGGAAATATGAAAAAAGGAACAGGGAATTTCTAATTTATTGCAGTGACCTGCAATACAAGAATGCACTTTACAGATTCCAAATTCAAAAAACCTCTCCTAGTGATTACTTATTTAATTTTTCCCCTAAAAGGATAAATAGAGTGAGAGGGACAGACTTAAACCCTATTTCAGAGTAGACACTAAAACCTTTTCTATCAGAACTACTGTATTTACCTTGCAGATATTCAAAAATTCTTTGGAAAATATGTATTCATTTCTGTTTACAATCTTTTTTTCCCAAAGTATTTTCCCGACTCAGTCTTCTGGTTCATCCTTTCTGTAAATAGATTTTATACAAGTTGAAACACTTTTCAAAAGGCACAGGAGGAATTTCTTGAACACTGTACTTGGCACAGCTGGGAATACACTGTCTTTAATGACATTCATTTCAGTGCTTTTTGAGCCCAAGGATATGCAGAAAATAATAGCAGAAAGTAGTTTTATAAAACATCACCACAGTAATTACCATATCTTTTTTTGCACTACTGCTGTTCCAAAGCCTCTGTCTCTGCTACTTAGAGTATTTCAGAGGAAGCAGATAGATACAACAAATTCTCTGCTTTTGCTGTTCTGATGTTATCAGTGATCAACTTTGACAGACATAATAACAAAAACCTAAGATTTTAATCAGCTAATAAGGAAAGCTCAGTTGTGATGCACTTTGTGTTTTTCTCAGATAGAACAGGGCAAAAATATTGAAGGGGATAAGAGAAATGAGTATACAAAGAGAACACTATTCAAGAGTCTAAACATAATTCCAGCAGGCTCCATGGAAGGCTCTGCAGGACTTACCATTTACACCAAGGTTGTTCTATGTGGATGAAGGGCCCAAGACATCTTCACAGCATTTCAGAAAAAGAAGGTTTGCTTCTCCCATGTGGGAAAATCAGGTCAAGTCAGATATCTTAAATATAATCCTCTTTGTGAGCAAATGGGTGCAAAATGCTTTCTTTAAACACTAACTACTACTAATCCTTGCTTTAATAAAACCTATTTTCTACACCAAGCAAACTGTAAAAGGAATGTGTTTAGATCAAGTTATATAACCAGGTGGTTAGGATAGTTTTACATGATATTGAGAGCATATTTCTGCTAATACATCCATATAACACTTGCATGTTTGTGTACTGTACAAATGTGATCATCAGGACTATTGATTCTGCACCTGATTTCTAAATTGGTGGAATTGCCTCTGATTTCACTGATGGGAGTAGTCTGCATGTGGTCCAGTCACCTGGGTTGAAAGGGGACTGTGTGCTCACACCAGATTAAGTAGATTAAAAAGAAGGTAAGGGCTAAAGAAAATATTTGGCTAACACTTCATCATGTGTGATACAGCAAAATGCCCCGAACAGGATCCAGTTTTGGTGTTTTAGCCCTGGAAATGAATTTTATATACTGATGAATCTTAAAATATTCTTAAATGAACTCTCTAAGGAAATAAGACAAATATATAGAAAATATGTGAACTGGAAACCACTACAAAAGACCATAACTTACAACAGGTGTGACCCATACTACAAATACTGTGTTGGGCTATTTCCCTTGGTAGGAATGTATAAAAAATTGCATCAAGAGACTGCAAGCCAAATTCATAAAACCCTTTTGGCTTTATGATAATTATTGCTTTAGTGAAGCTTCAGAAAGGCTTGAAGCTTCTGATCAAAAAAGGATTGTAAATCCTATTAAAACGGATTAAGGAAAACATTGCACATTGCTAAAAATATCAAGCACAATTTAAGAAGATCTTCAAATGCTACCATTTCATCACACTGATAATATTTTAGCAAAAATGTAAGTTATAAGAAAAGAGACAGTTGTGTTTCTATTAGGACACATTTTACATGGACATCATAGTATTTTTTATTCATCCTACTCTCCCTACAAGCCTCCTTGCAGGTAGTATTTTATCACCAGCAGCTTCTTTCTGTAGGTTTCAACCTGTTCCACTGTAACACTTCAAAGAGATCTCTGATGTTAAAGGTCCAGCACTGCCCACTGGCACAGGGACCCACTTCAGTCTGGCAGTGTGCTGGTACTGCAGGGACAGCCAATTTCACACAGGGCCACTGATCAGCTGGGAAAAGCTGAGCACACTGAGGAAAGCTGGGAAGCTGATG
The DNA here is from genome assembly GCA_013400575.1 of Peucedramus taeniatus. Classification (NCBI taxonomy): domain Eukaryota; kingdom Metazoa; phylum Chordata; class Aves; order Passeriformes; family Fringillidae; genus Peucedramus; species Peucedramus taeniatus. Next base: position 116,608 of record WBNO01030679.1, read on the forward strand.
AATGAATCTTCCTAAAAAGACTTGAGGTTTATATTTATTTTCTTTTGCATTTTTTATTTGCAAAGAAATGAAACATGCAATTAATAAACCCCAAAGGCAATTCTATAATAGGTTCATTTTGTTGAAATCAGTTCAAGACATAGTAGGAAAGATCTTGTCTCTTCTTATTTCATGTTCCTGTTCTTGAAAGGCTGTGCATGGTTTCCACATATATTCTCATCTGTATTAAACAACAGGGTCCTTGATTTGTCTTTCCAGAGTGAACCCTGTTTCTGAAGCATGATTATTTTTTAGGATATCTTAGATTTTTGGAGTTTAGGTTGATCCACAACTTGTTTGATACCATAGTGGGTTCAGATTCCCAGAATACAGAAGCTCTTATAGAGCTGACAATGCTTGCCAGTAGGTTTTTTGGAACCAAGCACAGACCTTTGTAGTGACTGTAGCCTTCCAGTTCCAACAGTCAGCTCCTAATCAGTTTAGTCACTTTAAACATTTCTGCTGAGGCCAATGAGACTGTTTATGTTCAAAAAATTGTGTATTTCCATGACTGTTTATGAAACAAGATTTAATACACAGCTGTGCCATTTTTGTTCAATCTCTCATTAAAGAGGGCAAGTATTCCAAATACATCTAGAGATTTGTTTACACTGGAACTTTGACAAATTAAATTAATCAAGACCATAGACTATTATATGATACATGCAGTTATTTCATTGACATGTACTTTATACTTGGATATAGCCAAAACCACAAATCAGCCCTTAAAAATGGCCAAAGGCAGGCTTTGCCACCCTACAAAAATACACAGGGAGCAGCTAAAAGATGAAAGTCATGAAACAGTGAGTTAGCAGTCACAGCCAGGCTGCCCTCAGTTCTACTGCATTCTCAGGTTCTGCACAAGAACCACCCTCCCTGATGTGAGTTCCAAACTTGTGCTTGAATATCAGATAGGAAAAACCCAGTGTTTGCCAGAGCTAAACAGTGCCCACAATCCAGTGGTACTTGCTTAGAAGTTTGAGGCATTAAGGACTCAGAGTAATAAAAAATCCAGAACACAATTTTTCATTTAACAGCCAGCAGAAGCCACCACTGAAGCAGAACTGTGTCTAACTCACCTCCTGCTTAAACACCTTTTCTGCCTAACACAGGAGAGGCAGAAACAGGTCATCTGTTTCCCTAGGAAGAGCCAAACATGACGAGGTAAAGGTTTTGCCACATGAACTGCAAGGGAAGTAGGAAGCTCATTCCTTCCTTAGGAAATGATGAATGGAGCACCAGGGAGACAAAGAGCTGCCTGTGCTCCCAGCAGCCTCCACCATCCCCTGCACAGCAGCCAGTGGGCACCAACCTGCAGGCAGCAAAGAGATGCTTGGGATTTTGGTGACTCTGTAAAGCTATTATCTGCCTGAGCCAGTCTCCTATAAGCAGGTGGAAATCATCACATTAGGAAAAAATTAATTATCTAGCAAAATAATTTGGCTTTTTCATAAAATTAGTTTTATGCTGCTCTATAGGTGAAACATCCTTGGAAAAGTGTTTTTTTTAAAGTACCCAGCTCCATTCATCTCCAAATCATTTCTGTGCTAACACTGTTACAACAGGATGCTTCTAAAGCTGATTTTTTTCCTAGATTTGGGGAACACTGAGCACTAAGTGCTAATTCCTGCAGCCAGCTCGTGGGATAACAGCTGGGTTGGGGCTGTGGGTGAAGCTCCTGAATTCGGCTGAGACTCCTGAGCTGCGAGAAAACAAACCCAGTCCTGAGCACGGGCACGGGAAGGGAAAAGGAAAATTCTGTTATCGGCTACAGACAGGCTCTTATCAGCACTCCCATTAAAGCACAGTAAACGGCCACCAATGATAGAATTAGCAGTAATGAATTTTAAATGCGTTATTGATGTACTCCGTGGGGAGGGTGTGAGTGGAAAGATGTTAACCCTTTGGGGCAAACAGTATTCCACTACATTACAATGATTTTTCTATTTAAAATACTTGTTATTTCATTGCTAGCCATCAACACCTGTGTTTCCAAACACACACCATGCTGGGTGCCTGCAACATCTCGTTAAACATAAGAAAGCTGAGAAAAATCAGCATCTCATGTGTGATCCTCAGTATCTCACTGAGCACTGTTCCTGGGTTTTGGTCTTTTGGGGTTGTTGATTGGTTACTTCGAGTTTGTTTTATTTTGGGGTTTGGTTTTTAGCATGTGGGTGGTTTGTTTGGTTCGTTTTTTCAAGCTAGAGACGAGCTATCCAACTTCTTGCAGACATTTCTGTTATTCTCAGCCACAAAAATTACATTTGCCCTATTTCAAACAAATGGCACATGGAGTTACTTTTTGTCTTGGCAACTGGGCTAATGCTAAAGCACAAGTTAATCATGGACAATAAATCACCATTTGTCTGAACCTGTAAATATTGATGGCTGTTTAGTTTACAAACCTCACTGTAAGTATTCCTCGGTGGTGTTTTGAATCATCATGCCCTCTGGGTTCATTGCTTCACCATTTAGTTTTAAAATAATTTTCCAGATAATGTAACTTTTAAACATTTGAGTCTTCCCTCTAGATAAATCATTACTCTAACTGTTTATCAGAAAACTGCAGGCGGCCAGTGGATTAGGAGAAAATAAAGGGGCCATATTTAGTTCCACTTGATAGAACTCAAAGGGGAAAAAATATTTATAAAGAGTTACACTTAACTTTTCTTCATAGGATCAAAATTTAAACAGACTGAATGGGGACATTTTCCAAACTAATTTTTATGACAAAATACAAATTGTAATAAGCAAATAGTGAAATGTAACTAATTCTCTTAGAGTACAGTATGGATTCCAAACTGGCTTATGCTCAAAATACTTAATTTATAACAGGATTTTTTTAGCTTTTTCCTACAGCTAACTGCAGAGTGAAAATCTAGAAATCATTTTAATTCATAGTTTTTATGAAATAAATGAAATTATACCAATGAAATTATAAAGAGAGTGGTTTAATGTGTCATGGTGCACAAAACTGTTGTTTGAGAAAGAAAGGCCATAAACCAAGGAAATTATACAGCCCCAAACCCCTTTTTTTTTTTTTTTCCCAGTAAATTAGGCACATCTGGCATGAAATTCGATGAAAATTGGGGCAATAGTATTCAACTGCATTTTTTATACTATTACAACATTTTAATACACCTCCTTCAAAGGTGGTCATCAGAAATTTTTAAGCTAACACCTATTTCACTGCTTGCACCCACACCAGCCCCACAAATACATCTGCCTCGAAAATAGAAATTAAGAAATAGCATGTAAAAGCTGGCACAGAATCCCAGGCTTTGGTACCTAACAAGCAGTGTTAGAAATGATAAATAGACCATCACACAGAAATCCAGTGCTCTACCCATTACAGTGCATTCAGGTTTTTTACTAACACTAAGTGCTACCTCACTAGCACTAACTTTTAACCCTGGCTGGCTGAATTTGCTTTTCAGGAGTGATATGGAATGTTTCCTGTAGCCTTTCAGGTGTTTTGTTCTCTATTGTATATTAGCTCAGGGTTTATAACTATTCTTTTTCATCACATCTGAAATTCAAGTCCCTGCATTTCTGAAAAGATCACAGGGAACAAAAAAATTTGAACATGATCAAGTGATGTGAATATGCATGGACAAATTGTTATCTGTTCTTCTCCTGTGCTTTGGTAAATGGGTAGAGGAGAAACACAAATCATTGTTTAGCATGTTTCTCATCCAGCTCCTCTTGACTCACACATCCAACAGCAGTCTGAAGAAATGTGCACACAGGATTGGGCCAAACCACACAGGGGCTGCTTCCTTTAACTCATTGGTTTATAGGGAGAAAAACCAAACAGAATTTGTACCCATGTAGAAATTTTTCTTACAGTTGAATTAATTTAAATTAAATCTGCCTTTTTTCATTTTTCCTCACAGATTTAATTGCTAAGCATTTTGCACTTTACCCTTTTAATGGAACAAAATGCATATATTAACATTACTTACAAAAGCTTTCCTGAAACAAATGCATAGCTTAGATTTGGGTCTGAATTGTCCATTCTCTTTTTACAGAAGAATAAGCTGTCCAGAAAAAATTAACAAAACAAACAAAAGCAGTTCTCATAATGCTTTATAAATAGAGGGAAACGAAACAATTAAAAAAATACTTGTCAGTAAAAGGTAACACAAAATAGTATTTCATTTCTCTTGCTGAATCTAAGAGAGAAGTATGGGGGAGAGAAATTTAATCTGCTGCAAGAAAGAAGAAACAGTAACAGCTTTCCAAAGTATCCAGTTGATAAGAAAGTTGTCTGATTCTTAATTTGATAAGAAAGACTAATAAGAAATACATGATGGCAGGAGTGCATTATCCCTAAAATTTCCTAACCAAACTTTCTACACCTTCTAGGAATTCACTGCTTCCTCCTCCAGACTCAGAAATACAGTGATTGGGATCTGGGCACGTATTACAGAATGGTCTTGAATGTGTTTTCAGCATTTCTCCATTCACACCTCTCAGTTCAACAAGGTATTTCATAAGGGAACGCAAAGTATGGAGAAAATATTCCTGGAATTAATTCTCCCAAAACCACATGACATCTCCACAGCTAAGAATGGCTGTGCTTTACAGTACATTCAAATGTGATGCCCAAACAACTACCAACTAGGGAGCTTTGCTATCCCAACTGAGTGAAAAAACAATAGAGAAAATTTATCAAAATAAATACGAACTGCTCCAAAGATGCTCCAGTTGGAATAAATAAGTGAGGCATTGTCTCTGTGAAAAATGCACAATGAGACTTTAACACATAATTGCCAGCATGTCTTTAAAACTGGTGCAGAAGCATTCTCGCAGCATGGGAAATATATTTTGAATGCTAAATAAAAACTGACAAAAGATGTATATGCCCACATTGTCAGTGTGTTCCTTGCTGCCAAAAACCAGTCTGTTGTCAAATAGATTATGTTCATTTGGCCTTTGGGAATGGTTGCATCTTAGAATTTCCATTTCAAAATATAATTAGAAAAAGAAAAAAGAACTCCACAAACATGAAAATGGCTGGAGGAGGAATTCCTTGTATAGAATACTTAATTCAGGTTCAAATTTTTTTATTTGGTGTTTTACTAGAAACCAATGAAGCAGTTAGAGACTGGAACATACCAAATATTATGCCAGTAGTACACAGACCTGTTTTCCTTAGAAACTCAAATATTTCAATAGAAAAGAGGGCAATCATTGTGCAAGTCTGAGCACAAGCTAAAACACCCAAATTTAGCCACAAAACCACTCAATTAAGAATAGCCACATATCATGGAACATATTTCCACTCACATATTCAGGAAATATTAGAAAGTGAAGTGTGATAGTGGAAAATGAATAATAATAACATAAAAAGGTTTTCCATACATACTATGCTTTTCAATTTCTCCACCTAGGTGACAACAGGACTACAAGGAATGTTATCTGATAATGCACTAATTTTTTACCTCAGAAAGCAGAGATAAATGTTGAAATACATTTGGGAAAAAAAAAAAACAACAGATGGTTTTAAGTGAATAACAGATTCACTTAACCAAACATTTTATTTCCTGTATCTTGAATAATTAACAAAAAAAGTGTTTACCAACAATTCTATAACAGCTTTTATAGTAACACAAGGAGGAGAAAAACATTTAGCACTGAGTCTCATAAATAATTCAAAAGGTCTAATTTACCATAATCATGTCTGGCATTTATCTTCAGTAAATAATGTATTAGGCATATACTGTGCACTCTTTCCTGCAGTAGCTACTAGAGAGCATTAGGAACAAACCCATCTGTGTTTAGCATTCTGTAAATCAGGCCAGCTCTTGCATGCATAAAATGATTGCTGATGAAGCCATTTACCTATGCAATGGATAGAAATGACATCTTTTAATGTAACATTAAATAAAAATTATAGAAACTGCAACACAGATGAGAGTTTTTTGTATACCATAAATATTCATATCTTCCCAACTGAGAAAGCATACCTCTGAAACCATAGGAACCACTCTAGGAAAAGAAGTTGGGTCTTCCACATTCAGCGTGCCATTGACAGGTTAATTTGCATAAGAGCAAATTAACATCTCAAAAGCCTTCTTCTTTGCTAACATTTTCAAGAAATCACCCACCATTACATTGAAACTACTGCAGCTACCTGGGCAGGACAGAAATGTGAGTTGGGGTGTTGTCCAGGCTCGGGATGCTTTTGTTTGCCCAAAGCATCATTGTCCCAGCTCTTCCCTTCCACACTGACAGCTCCCAGTAAATGGCAGCACACACAGCCACAGCCAGGTAAGTAACAGTCAGGTTTTCCTCGAAGCTTTCAATTCTTTCCTATTTTTGCCTCAAATCTGAAATTATTTCAACTCTTCTGCAAGTTGCACGTTTTCTAAAAACAGAGAACTAGAATTTGTCGCAAATACATCTCCCCAGGATTAAGGAACACTAGTGTAACTACACTCAACCTGATCAGTCACATCTGTGCCTTACTTGTCAGTAAGAATACAGTATACAATATGTGCATAAAACAAGGATTACTGTTTTTTCAGCTATTTTACAGCTCACTTCCCTGTTTGTTTGGGTTTCTTTTCAACTTTTTGCAACGTGTTTAACGCAATCAAAATAACATAAGCAGAATCCTTCGAAACACTGGGCACTTCTTCATTTGGATTTTTAGTGTTGTACATGCCCAGGGCTTTGGAACACAATTCTCACATTCTGAAACATACGCACTCAAATACAAAGTTTTATATTAATGATTCAAGTGATCTCAAGATCTTATTTTCTCACAGAAATCTACAACATTAGGCGGCCAAATTAAGTCATCTAATAGCATCTTAACAAGTGCTATCTGAGATCTCCAAAAAGCTTACATTAAGCACACGGTGGAGCACATTCAGTAGGATTTTCTGTCATTTTCAAGCACATTTATGTTAATTTGTTTAGATTACCTTTATTCCCTATTCAGGTGTAACAAACACCAATACACACCACAGGCACATATTTGATCACCCACCTCCTAGTCTTATTTCATCATTTCACCATTCAAAAGAAAGGTTTGTAGTTGCAAAAGTAGTTAGAACGTTTCACTTTAATTACAGCATATCTTCTTGTGTGATCCTTTTGTTAAGATTCATGTCCCAAATAGTAGCACTTTACATCTCTCCTGTGAAATGAACCAGCCCACAAGAACCATTTCAAGAACTGTTGCTTCTTTCACATTATATCACTATACCAACCATCCAAATTAGCTTAAAAAAAAAAAAAAAAAAAAAAAAGGCCAGCGCAAATTGTCAGATTTGCACTGATTTGCACTCTCATACTGGTAAATATAAAAGAAAAATAAATTTTTCTTTTCTATTTGCCTGTATGAGAGACCATGAAAAAGTGGAATACCTGTATGTTCCACATGTCTCTCAGTTTCTTCAAAGCTTAGGTGCAGAGAGCTCACTTTAACACAACTCAGACTGCAAAGAACAGGGCACCAGAATGCTGCTGAACAAATCCCCCAGTGACACATCAGCAACTCAAGGCAAAGCCCCAGTGGCAGCTCAGCAGGATGGAGACCTTCCTTGCACAACCTGTTCCAGTTACAAAAGGGATGCATGAACAAAGATGGCCTGCTATTTATCCTGACATTCCCTATTCCTGTTTTCCCTGCTGCTTAACACTGTAAATTTTCCTTTTGACAAGGAATAAAGTTTTGTAGGGCCAAAGGCAGAGTTCTCCAGTGGCTTAAGATCCCAGGTCAAGGAGACCTGAATCCAACCTGGTTAAATATAAACACAGGAATGTTGGCATGTAATAACCACCAGACACAGATGCTTAAAAAAACCTCCCACCAACAGGAAGATCACTGTTTGAATTGGAAAGAAATTCTAATTATACTTGCTTACTGAAATCTTTAAGTCTCCATAAAAAAACCACAGGAGGATAGCTCTTAAATGGAAATATGTATCTTCAGCAGTGGAATAAATAAAGCAAATTATATGAACCTTCTGTATCTTGTCTGTGATCATACCTGCATCAAACACCACGTGAGGAGAACTGCACCCTCATTATGAAAGAAGAGCCCTCAAGAGCAGACAGCAGCACATAAATACAGGTGCTCCAAAGGCTCTCAGAGCAAAGAGCATAAAGGTAATTTATAGGGGTACTGTTGAAGGCTATACTGCTCAGCTGACACTGTGTCATTTAATCACACATAATGCATAGCAAGATTTTCATCCAAATATCTTTCAGTCATAAATCTCAACAGCACAAAAATCCCAGTTAGTTGTAAGCAGTTCCCTAACACTTCCTTATTTGATTTCCCTTTAATTATCCATGCCAATTAAGAAGCTGCATCTGAAGTTCAGCTACTAAATATCCACAGTGCAGAAAATGCTCCCTGTAATGTGTATATTTCATCTGAGGCTACTATTATGAACCAAATAAAACTGCAAACACCTAAGTTAGCGCATGTGAAACAATACAAATTGCATTTTTCCATCATGGCATTTTATTAAGGCCCTTATCCAGCTTCAGTCTCCTGACCAAGAAAGGAATCACTGTCAGTTTGTCCAGTCCACATGAAACCTAATTTCATGTGACTTTACCCCTTACATGGAAACCACATATTCACATATCCAGGTATAGTAGTTAGAACGAGGAAGAAAACACATTGAAATATTATTACTAAATTAAACCTATTGTTTATTCATCACCTAAATATTACTTTCTGACTTTCAGTTTAAGCTGTTTTGTTGTATAACAGCTGGTCATAAATAAACGTGGTCTTACTCAGAGTGGAGAGAAAAGTCAACACTTGAACATAGAATGAGTTCTGAAACAAGAAAATATGTTACAATGTCATTTTAGCAATTATCACAATATGGCTCCATGCATCTGCAAAGGCTGCTGGACATTAAGCACATTAACAATTCAGTCAGTAAAATATTTTGTTCATATAACTAGAACTCATCACCAAACAGCTCTGCAGAGTGTCACCGTAAAAAAGTCTATACATTCTAAATGAGATTGTTTGAGTGCTCCTTTTATCATGAAATTCAATTTTATCTCTGTCTCATCTAATAAAAAGTTTTTGACAAATATTGTCAACATTTATTATATGTGTGAAATATAAAAAACTCCAACCCTGCCTTCTTAGCAAGGACAGGGCAGTAAATGCACTTACAGGACTGACACAGCAGTTTTTAGTTGCTATTTTGCATTAAATGACAGCCTCAGACATGCTGCTTGGTTGTTTTAGGAAAGACTGTATTAACAAGTCTAATATGTTCAAAAAACATGCTCAAAACTAGTGACTTCAACAGAAAAAGGGGGAGCAACAGGGATTCAGTGACATGCTAATGGATTTCTGAAAAAGGATAAGATACCAAGAAACACAATTTATGAATTAAATGTTTGTGAGATACACACACAAAAGTGCTTTTTAGTTTGGAATATAACTCTTATTTTCTTTGTCAGTTTGATGTATCTAAGTTTTCTGAAATGTTTGACAATTAATTAGCTTTAATAAATGCTCTGTTATAACCCTGAACTACTAGAATTTCCATAGCAGAACAGTGTCTGCTAAATTTCCTTATTCACAATTGCAAATCTCAAGCTGTTTATGCCTTTTTAATGGTTTTTTTTCTGAGGGAAAAGTTATTACATATAAATTGAGTTCTGATGAAAAAGTATCTATACCAATTTCATTATTTTAGAGTAAATTCTGAAAGTTGGTTGACTTCAAGATTAAGAGCTAATGGAGCAAGTAAATGGAATGTACTGTTTCTCTCTTTCAAGCCCATCTCTTGCTTTAAGGCGGCTGTCTCAAAATTTTTGAAGGCTTAGGACTGGCAAAAAGGAAATATTTCCTTATTGCTTAGTCAGTAGCCTAGAAGTAAATGCAATGGACAGAACACCAAGATCAGTCACATGAGCGAGGAACTTAAATGTGGCTTTTACCATTCTCACTGCATCTTTTGAAGCTTCAATTCCTCTTCCTGCTTTGTCAAAATCAAGTACACCTTTCTCTTCTAAAAGCTACTTGATATTTAGAGGTAAACTTACTGTTGCTCATGCAATCATTAACACAATATTAGTTTATTTTGACTTAATGTAGAGAGCTTCCATTCAAGTTACTGTTTTCTTTTATGACAATTCTTCAGATAGCTTACCATAAGATAAGAAGACCAAACTTAAAAGCCCTTCAGGGTTTAATTAATATTTTAAATCATAATTCTTTTCTTCCTATAGTAACATTATTACCATATGGTGATTTTAAAATATCTATTTGACTTCTAAGTCTCCCATTAAATAAACCACTATTTTATTTAAGTACTCATAAAATGGCACAGAAAAGGCAACATCCTAGTTTGCACTTTTCTCCCAAAAGCAAGAGTAAATGCAGTTGGGACTGAAACAGATGCTGTGGTCTAGTCTCATTCAGTGCAGCTGTAATTATATAATTTTAGCAATTAATTCTGATTGAATGTTCTGTGATGATTGTACAGAAAGTGGCCTCGTGCAATTAATTTCCTCTCTGCAGTGAAACATTGGGATGGCAACATTTGCTCTCAGCAGCCTGAAAAAGGACAAGAAATCCTGAAGACTCTTTAGGATTCAAGTGATAATTAAAAAGTCCAAGCAACGCAGCAGGCAGGGTTTCCACTCAAATCCTGTTGAAACAGAAAGAATGGCAAAGTACACTTCTCTCATGCATCAGAATAAAAATGAACTTTAGATTTCTGCCACAGCTCAGAGAGGTATCTATGAAAATGCAAGAGAATTGTGAAGCAGATGAACAGATGAGTTTGAATTCCTCTATTTAGTTTAAGTCACTGATCATCCAAATAAGTATATCTACTTTGTGTTCAAAACCTCTGAAGTGAATAAGAATTATTCCAGAAATGGGAATTAACACAAAAGAATGGTTTTCAGAAGTTAATGTTGGAGCAAAAGACATAAGGATAAAAGAAATACTATTTTGGGAGATTCTTAATAATAATAATAATTTCATTAAGAGCTTTCAAATATATATAGGATCAAACCCCTTTTGTACAGTTTCTACTCCAGAGGAAAGTCTCTATTTTCCACAAAAATTAACGATTTCACAGCATTTTCTGAAAAATCTTCAATTTGATTGTCTGTTAAGTGGAGTGTACACTTTTCATGGTGCACATCATTTCAGTGACAGATGCTGCTTTGCAGTGGTGCTACACAGCAATAAACTACTTTGAGATCCACTGCCTCTGCAGTTTTGGGGTTTGCTTCTTTATGCTTGCATTAAATTCGTTAAGCTTTGATATCAGACAGAAAGTGTCAGGAATTACAGGAAATAGGGATAAGACCCCCAAAAAGTACCTGCCACAATACTTACAGAAACTTCTGTGAAAAACTGTAAATCAGAATGATGTCTGCCATTCAAGGAAACAATTTTTTACATACTTCAATCATAGATATTCATTACATAGATGTGCAAAGATTTCTATCAGTGGGAACATATTCCTTAGATATTATTAACTAGAAATTACCACTCCTGTCATTTGCAAGTGTATCCTTCTCATATTCTCATACGATGAGAAACTTTCCTACTCTGAAAACTGGAAAATCACCTTCAGGTTAAATACGAGAAATCTCTCTGTGAAATAACATCCAAGCTCCCAAGGAAAACCTGAGAGGCAGCCACAGTCAGTGTGATTCATGTGTTCCCAGAGCATGCATGGCAGGAACATTCCTCATCTATCATACTTGCCTTTAGAAGTGTTTCTAAGTTAACTTGGCAACACTCACTTCTAGTTGTCATCTCATCAAGTGAATGTTGAAGATTATAAAGCTCACAAAACCATATATATGAATGTGACCATAAGTGCATTTCTTCCCCACAGTGGTTTAAGTTTGTGCTCCCCAGTCTATGTTAACTTTGGTTGTAATGATTAATAGCACCACAATAATTGGTGTCCAGTGCCTATTCATCACAGGGGTTCCATTTCTTCCTGGAGTTCCTCTTTATGTAATGAATGTAGGATTTCCACATTGTACCTGACAGCTTGATTAATGATGCTACAGTTAGTTTCTCACATAATAAGCACAGCATAAGAATTGTAGGTGTCAGTTCGGCCCAATTTTGAGTCCATTTACTGCTCTTCACCATTAAAAAAGGGTAAAAGAGGTGAGAAAGAGGTGTATAAATGGTAATGTGTTCTTTTAAAATTAATTTTAGCTGTACCTATTTCTGCTATTTTAGCTGTAAAGACAAAACACAAAGAAGCTACTGATGCCTAATCAGCTGAACAGTTTATTTAGAGCAGCAGACTACAAGCTACACTGACTATGCAGCAAAGATTTACTATGACAGGTTATGTTTCTAATTTTCTTTTTAGCTGTTTTACAACAAAGAAAAATTAATTGAAAGCAATAAATAAGAAAGAACTGAAGTGAAATGGCACAAGAGCAAACATTCAGCCATGGAACTTCTAACTCATGAAGCCTTTCATATGCTTCAGCATTCATAACTTAAAAGTGCAAGTTCATTGGAGATGGGAGGCCCCCCACATCTGGAGTTCAAATCTAACTGCATATCCAGTTTTGTCAGTGAATCAGACACTTAATGGTGTCTTCAAGCAGTTTTTCTGATGTAAATTGATTTCTCTGGGCTAAGTAATTTTAATTGACCTTTCTAAATAGGCACACTAACAAATTATTTTATCAAGGAATTTAAAAGTAATTGAACTAACAAATATAATCTACAATGACACAGCAAATTATGTGAGGAACCAGCAGGAGGAAACAGTTTGGTGTGGTTGATATTGCTGCCAACTACCTGTTTTATTGTCTTCCTTTCATGTGTATTGAAGATGCCACATCCAGTTCAAGAGACAAGCACTGTAAATAAATCATTCCTTTAGCAGAGATCAAAGATTACTTCTCCTAGAGTGGTACCAAAACTCATAATACCGAGCTGCAGCCACACACTGTATTCAGCAAGGAAATAACACACAAAACACACCTATAATGGAACACAAAGCAGCCAGGTTATTTGTAAGAGCTCCTATGAAACACCTGAAATTGTTTCTGTTCAGCACAGGAAGTCATGCCTAAACTCCATCGCCCTAAAGCCACCACAATTTATGCTGTCACCCTTAATTAGCATAAATGAACAAGGTATGTTTTATGTAGCCTACAATAATCATTATGGACACAAGAATAGTCACATTGGATGAACACAATATTCACTGCTACAGTGTCCAGCAGCAGATGCTTAAATGCTATAAAGAGGGGAGATGTAGGTGTTAATATGCCCCACATATATTCTCCCAGGCATTAAAAACCTGTGATGTAAGAACTTCAAGATAAAAGTAGCATCTGCATCCACTTAATTTTTAATGCTCTTTGGTAAACCTTTCCTCTGTGCACTTGTTTAATTGCTTTTTGAACTTACTTATACTTAGGCATTTATAATATCCCATGACAATGAATTGCATAGATTAATTATGTCTAATGAAAACAGCATCTCCTTTATATCAAAACTTTTAACTGAATTTCATATGATGCTTTTCAACTCCTTTGTTAAAAGAAACTGTGAATAATTTCTTGATCACTCCTTTCCTGTCATCAGTGATTTTACACAGCTTTCAAATTATCCTTTCCCTGCTTTTCATTTCTTTTGTATGCTGGTCTTAATTTCAGCAAGCAAAGGTGTCTTGTACATTTCAGCATATTAAAGATTTGTCTCTACCTTTCCTCATCCTACTGCAACCTTTTTGGGATAGAAAATCAGCCCTGCATATTTTATTCAAGATTTGAGTCCAACATGCATTAATAGCCTAGCATAAAAATTGATTTCATTCTGTTCCATTCCCAGCAATTATTACTGTCCTCTTTTTCAATTTGGAATTCCACTCTGCACACAGCATGATTCTACAGGAGACAGTTGCACCACCCAACTCACTGTTTTGCTGTAAAACAGAGCTGCTTTTTATAAGAATGCAGAGATGAAGACTGACCCTGTCATTTGATAAATTGAGCAGCACAAAGCCTGCAAGATTCAACTCAGAGTTAGAAAGCCAACACTGAGATTTAGCCAAACACAACTGCAATGTAGCACTCCACTACTCTGGTTTTTCAGCAAACTCCTGGACTCTAAGAAACTGTAGCTATATGAATTATGTCATACTGAATGTATTAGGAGATGTTGGTGGATTGCAAAATTTCTGTATTATTCTCCTTTCCAATTGTAAGGCATATAACCAACTGCACATTTAAAATTGCTCCTGGTCACATGAATATTATCCATTTAACTTTATTTCTTGAAGCAGTTATTGCTTTCAAGAGTAATCTTAAGCTCACAAAAGAAAACCATTTGCCTTTTAAATCTTTGAAATTTAAGACTCCACTAAAATATACCATCCTAAGGAAGAGTCCTGTGTCAATTCAATTTTTAAATATGAAATATGACAGATTTCAAAAATTAGAAGGGACAAAGTAATAGGAAGAGATATTTTTAAGCTCATTTCAAATTCTTTCATCTTTTCATTCACTTACTCATGCAGCTGATGGAACTCACTCCACAATACCACTCAGTTGCTAGGCCTTATTTCCATTTCTATAGAGGCATATCCTGAATCCAGAAAAAATAGCAAAGGATTTAAAATATTACATAAAATAAGCCTGATTCTTTTCTGCACATGGTCAACATCTGAATGGATCTCACTTCTAGAGCAGACAATAAAGAAGAAATAAGAAGAACTGCTAAAATGAAACTGGGACCAGAACAGGACAAAAGCACTATGATTATGGCTGAATACAGAATGTCTGATTTGTGCAAGCAGTGCTGTATTTTCATAGTACCACTCAAATTCAAGGGCTGATACAGCTAAAGATGTAAGTCTGAAAACAGACAGCAGTCCTGGGTAACTGCTGCTTCAAGCTGTACTGGTGTGCCAGTACCATGGACACCTCCCCGCTCTTTGCCACAGATTACTTGTTAAAATTTAAGAAAAAATATGAAAACACTACACCAAGTGACTAGGAAAACCACCATATTTTCTTTTTTAAATGAAAACAGTTTGGTTTAAGAAGGGCAAAAACAAAGTAACAAGTGATTGTCCTCAGAATTATTTAAATTGTGCAGGGCTTCTCAAAGTCTCAACCTGATGCTCTGGTAAGTTCTCAGATGTTTCAGCTGCAACATTCTCTGCACACAGACCATTAAATGTTTAAACAGCTTTTGCCCTAGCAAAGATTTTCTCATTTTAATCAAACACTGCAAGTTTTATCATTTTCTGATATGCAACACAAAGAACAAATATAGGATAAAATAGTGTAACTACATTTTGGAGAAGATTATTTTTTGGCAAATTCCCAATTGATTCAAGCTAAGTTTTAGGAAGTCCTACTAAAGAAGTGCCTTCAAAGTTCTTTCCATCTTGAAGAGAAACCACAGAAATACCACTTTGTAAACTTATCCCTGCACCATACAAAAAGTTGCTTGCATTAAAGTTTGCCCAAAACTATCTATAATTATTGCAATGTTTTCCTCAGATGTCCAAACTAGTTAAATTGTTACAGCAACATAGCTCAACCACTGTATCACACACCTGTCTTAAAAATATATAAATATTTTCAAAAAGAATAGATTCCACTGGCAAGAGAAGAGCACCAACAAACAGGATAACCCAAATGAACAGTCTGTGTTCTGCCCTGCAATTTCAAGCAACATTTCCTATATTCTGCAGCCAATTCATCTTCAATGTCAGCAGCACAGTCATGTTTCTCTGGGTTCACCAATAACTATCACACAAAAACCTCTGTTCCTCCTGTAGTGCTTATCCTGGAAGGGCTCTGAATTCATGGCAAGTAGGAATCCTGAAGGGGAAAGTTCTTCCAAGCAGTTTCCTTCTTACAACAGAAGTCATTTTATAGCAAGCCCATAACTCTCACCAGAATGGGGGGTTTGGGGGTGATTATTAGAAATCCCAACCCTGTGCTTCAAAATCAGTTTTCTTCCCATAATATCCTGCATAAAATATCTCTAAATTTAGTCCCACTGTTCCTTGAAAAAACTTAAATCACTAACTTGATCTATCATGTACACAACATTAGGCCTGGAGCACAATAAAAGCTTCTTTCCAAAGAGGGCAAAACAGTAAAAACTCCCAGGTCATCTTGGGGGGCTTCTCAGCCCCTCAGACCATTGGGCTGTTCTGTGGGGATAGAATGTATTCAGAAACAACAAAAAAATTGCTTTACAGAAATGGAATGGTATTCATTAGAGACAACTTTTCAAGAAAAGGACATTCTGTGAAAAGCTGGAGTTTAGTTATTAGTGATAACACATCCTTCTTATACTTAAAAATATGAAATAGTGTGTCAAGTCTCCA
>WBNO01030681.1:10593-39785 GCA_013400575.1 Peucedramus taeniatus
TTGCCTGTTAAATAAACAGTTATTCTCCACTTTCCTCCAAGGGAATATTTTCCTGAACCAGGTGGGGGAGGGGCCACTTGAATCTGCTTTCTAGAGGAACCCCTTTGGACGTTTTCTCCCGAATTTACCCTAAACCAGGGCATATGTTTATGTGTCCTGGTTTCGGACAAATTCAGGAGAAAACCTCCAAACACATGAGCATGAACACAACTTGCTTGCCCAATCCTGCTTTGCTGTCTTGGGAAATCCTCAGATTTCCTATTTTATATTATAGGAAAATCGTCTGTTGAAATCATATACACTATGGTAAATAGCCTAATCGCCACCAAATGGCTAAAATGTCATTACTTTGAAATTCTGGAAAGCAATGATAAGTCTGTCTGCATGACCTGTGAAATTCCAATTTGTATATCAACGCAAACAAAAACCCAACAGTAGCTTGAAAGAAGTAAGAGTGGGACAACTCATGACAGGAAGTCTGTCTTCATATGAATTCATGCTGACAGGCTTCTCTGTGCTTAATTGGCATGATAATTTTTATGCATAATTCAGAATGCAGCATAAAACCACTGGCATGGGGTGGGGTAGGTGTAGTGGCACGCCACATTGGACTTCATCCCAGCTTTAGGGTGGTTTTCTGAGTGCACATGATAATAAAGAATTTCACTACTCCACAATGAGTGCAATTTACTCTGTTACTTACGCATTCAGGTGATGTAAAGGGCAGAGGTCTAGACAATCCCTATTACTTTCCACTCATTCTATATTCACTGGAAGTAATCTGGTTCCAATGAATGATCTATTCTACTGTACAAGTGCCTTTAAGGAAATCCTTTACCTACTCAATAAGAAACATATTCAGCTGCTCTTTTTTGTCTTGATGCATGCAGCTGTGACTTAGGTGATGAGCACCTGTGTATGTGTGAAGGTGGGAAAGGCAGACTTGGAGGGAATCAGTCATTCTAGAAAAATACGAATTCTGTTCTGGGTATTGCATATTATCCAGGGAATCAAAATATGATAGCACAGTTCACAAAAGTTCATTTTTGCTTCAGAAGCACAAAAATACAAAAAAAATACTCTATTGAAGTCAGACCAGATCGCACATGGATTATGCTTGATTATGTGAAAAGAATTTTACTCCAAAGGAAATTGCTGTAATACCTAAGAAGTTTAAATGGAATATAAATAAGGTCAAAAGACCATTCAGAAATCATAATTCAAATCTACTCATTTCCTTATGTGAACACCATTGTGGACAACACAGAGCTGAAATGCTGCATAAAGTGAAGTTTAAGTCCCTGAACAACTTCAGGCAATTTTTGCAACATTTCACTCACTGTTTAGTTTAGTGAAGTAAATACATATTTTTTTATTACTCAGGGAATTGACAGACATAATTGTTCTGGGAAAATCAAATCTCTCTGGTGGGGAAACTTAACAACAAAACAAGAATATCACCTGGTTTTGAAGGTGCTTCTTAGAGGGCAAGCCTCTGATGAGACACATCTCTCCATCTGACTCTGCATGTGTGTAATGAGTAGGATTTCCCCATGCATTTTAATTACTGTGCTGATAGCTCCAAAAGGAGAGTCAAACCACTTAAGATTTGAGTCTCCCTGTCCTAACATCCCAGGCCATGTTGTATGGAGCTCTGAGCAGCCTGGGCTGCTGAGTCTCCCTGCCCATGGCAAGAGAGTTGAAACTAGATGATATTTAAGGTCCCTTACAATCCAGGCCGTTCTTTGATTCTGCAACAATTCTGTGACTGTTAAATTAGTCAGTCTGCTCTCCCAAAATTATGCTACTGAACACATAATAATATAAACTTCACTATCTCTTTCTGAGAAATTAAACCATGGCTAAAGATAGTTTCTCACAATATCTAATGTTGTGTCCGGTTCTGAAAATGTTTGTGCTTTTTCAAATAATTATTAAAGATGAGTTTTCCTTTTTCTGGTCTTCTCTTTTCCATATATGTACAAAGGCAGTGGATGCTCTTATAGGGTTAATTTTCTTAGCTTTTAGCTTTAAATTCATGGAACACATTGTGTCCAGCCTTAATATTTTACACTGTAAGCCATATCATCTTTTATCTTTTATTTATAGTGAACCTCATATTAATTTCTCAATAGCAGCTGGCACAGCAGGAGGGACAAGGCATTGATCTTCCAATTTATCCACTACTCTTACATATCCTGAGGTCGATGCTGTCTAGGGAGATTGATGGGCTCTGGCATCAGTACATCGGGTGTGTGTTTCTCATGCATGAAAATCAACAACAGGAAACCAAAATGTGGCAATTGACAGTAATATTTGAAACCTCTGTAATAAAAATAACAGGATGGTCTTCAATAATTTAATCAAATATTGGGTATTCCATAATGGAAAATCAGCCATGTAAGAGTTTGTGTATATAGGTTTGTGAGACTACATTTGCAACAGCTAGGTAAGAATGCACACTTTCACGTGCACAACATGCATATGTGTGTTTTCTCTCACCTTACAATATGAGTCACAGGGCTTCACTTTAAACAGTGACTTATATTTTCACGCATACAACCTGGTAGGGACAGACCTCTGAAAGATCAGGAAAAGAAAAGATGTTCTTATCATTACACATTGTTTGCAGTTGCGCAGCAGGGTTTGAGAGGTCCTCCTGTATCATCTCCAATTTTTTCTTTTTAGAAATAAATGTATCTATGTTGTTATCAGTTGTGAACAATAGGTGACTCCTACTGTCCAATACCAGTTCTGTCTCCCATCTCTGGTTATATGCGGTAAAAGAGGGAATGCTAGACATCTAAAGTTTACTCTTTGCGCAATCTACTGTAGGCAGGTTATAGGACTTGGTAGACAAAATTTTAAACATAAAAATTATCACCTTTCTCTGCTGAGTGTGTCTAAACACAGAAATGCTGTCCTATTCAGATGAGGAATATCTAAAATTTGCATGTCTAAGGTGTGCAGTAGTAGAGCTGACTCTTTAAGGAAGTTTGAGAAGCAATCAATGCATGACCCCACACTATGAAAAGCTACAGGTAAAACTTTAGCTTGTATTTCTAATTATGCAACATACAGGAAATTGTTAGAGTCAATGTAACATTCATTGCCTTTTCTCATATGTGGCCTTTGATGGTGGGATTAATTTCTTTTTCTCCTTTGTTTGCTATCTTTCAATTACCAGAAAAAACATTAGTAGTTTATGCAGTTCCAACACAGTGCTAGAGCTTTCTGGCTCCACAACCCATGACTTGACAGGGGCATCTATAAGACACTGAGGGTTTGCAATCAAAACCAGCCCTCCAGTTGGTGATTAAATAATAAGAGAGAGAGAAATGCTCTGTGACATGGTCTGTGTACAAGGCAAGGGAACATACTAAGACTAAAACATCCACATTAAAGACAGAGCTATTTCATGTGATATGAAGGTAGTATTGCAAATTCAAGATAGACTGTTAATTCTGGAGCTCCATCCACTGCTAGCAGTGTTCAGGTACATATTACTTAAGAAATTAAAATTACTCTCATTCCCTATGAGTCTTAAGACATCAAAAGGAAGGGACGAGTGTGGTATCTTTCTACCAAGTACTTTAAAAGCTGTGGAAGAAAAACTCTTCTACTCAGGATGTCCTCTGGTATCTCTGGTATGGAGGCACAGACTCACTCCCTTTAACAGGCCATGATATAGTGTTTGCATAAAAGATGCCATGTGACCTGTTGAGCTTTATGTAGTAATCCTGCTGTTTTAAAAAAAGCTCACCATTTTAATGGCCATTGTAAACAGAGTATCTTACTTAAAACTCACAGCTAAAGGCTATGGGGAGCTTTAAAGTGTAGCAAGAAATTGCAAGAAGCTACTGTGAGCTACTTTTCTATTTTAAAGTTTTTTCTGACTATGAAGACCCTTTTTTCTCAGAAATTCAGATTACTATAAAGAATCCCTGCTTTTGAAGTGTATTTGCTAAGAAAGGATAAGAAGCCTCTGAACATTTACTCACATATAGGAATGTACTTAGGCTGGGATTTTGTCAAGTTTTAAAATTACTTGAATATATTATTAGATACTCGCTTTGTCTCTGAATAAAACAGAAGACGGTGATAAAATGAAGGAGGCTCTTCTTGTAGTATTTCTGGACATAAACAGTAATAGATGTGCCAGAGATTTCACAGGTGAGACTGCTTTTATGATATTTTCTTCTCAATTTTTAAATTTTATTTTATTATATTTTATGTAGTTCAGTAACGTCCTGGGTGCTTCAGGTACAGGTGAGATAAATTGTGCATAAACCCCACTAAAATGGCTTCTGTCCCAAGGTGCTTACCATCTGAGTTCATGCAGTGGCAAGAAGAATGAGAATAACAAAATGGAATAAAAGGGGAAAAGACATAGACTAGATAATTTTGACTGTCTACCAGTTCAAGACGGTATACATGCTTCACAGTGTTTTTCTGTGAACCCACATCTTGTCCTGCAAAATATTTTACAGGTTTTGGGGGAAAAACAAAAGAAAAAAACCTTCACATTTCATTGAAGTTTGCTTTCCATTATCTATATGCTTTCATCCATGTACTTTCATCAGTGATAAACCTCTGAGCCCAAGAGGATATTCAAAGTTACCTGGGCAGCCCTTGAAAGGAGACTCCTGTGTCACTGATACCGGTCATCTCATTTGACACACGGTGAGTTTTTTAGGAGCTCTCATAAACATCTTGGAATTGATAAGATTTTTCACAGAAAGGCTGGAATATTTCTCTTATAGTCAGAAAATACCTTCTGTTCACCATATATATCAGTAGTAATGGATACACTGAGACTCTTGATCATTCTATCACTGTGAATTGCCCTGTAGATAGGGGAGTAGTATACATGGTGCAATGCCATTACTATTGCTTTGTGCTCGTGAAGATTACACGTAGTGAGATCAAACTGCTACCACATAGCTGACAGCGTACATACGAACAATTAATATACAAATGCTTTTTCCACACCTCTGACACTGTCAATTTACTGCTCCAGTTCCTACTACCATTCAGTTCTTCCCTTACAATGTTCTGATCAGCCTCCATCCTTGGCATTTCCCTCCAGCTGAATGTCATTAATGAATTTCTCCAGCAATTACTTTTTTTTTGTAAGCTCATTACTGAAAATCCTAAGATAAAATTTTTCCTAAGATTCTTGAAGAATTCCCCAAGTAACATCCCATCTGTAACATGGTGTACTGTATTTTAAAGAGTATTTCAACCAATATGTTCAAGTTTTGCAAGTCCCAAATGACATTAGTTAATGACAAACATGAAAATATGTAAGTAACTGGAAAAAAATTGAACGCATATTTTTTTCTTTTTTTTTTTTTAATTTGTTTAACCAACAGTTTTCTAAAGCAGACACAACAATCTTGCATTCTTGCATTTTGAAACAGGAAAAAAATCTCATTAATACCACCACATTCCATGTGCCACGTCAAAGCAGCTCCTTATGTAATGGGGACCAGGTGCAGGGAGTTGTGATAGTGAACTTGGGGAATTAGTTTAGAATGACAGGACAGGCTCTTTTATATAAAATATATGTAAATATACATATATACCTACATATATATATATATAAATATATGTATACATATTTACCATTTGTTTTGCCTGTGGGAAAGAGGAGGGTGGTTCTGTCAAAACTAGGGAGACACCTATAACTGCATTATCATGTGACTTTTTTTTTTTTTGCAAGCAAAGAAACAGTAGGAAAGAGATTATTTTATTTCCAAAGCTTATTTTGCCTTTCCCAAATAAGAAATTTTCAAATCTTCTGCCCCCTACCTCTCTGGACCTCTGCTTTGTCTTACACTACTCAGATTCTTTCACAATGTACCTCCCTAGGATATTTGAAGTTTGGCCTGGCTATTCTTGTCCTCCTCCAGAGCATTTCATTCAAAGTGTTTTCTTATAAAGGTGTACAAATGCATATGCATGTGTATGTGTGTTATTATCCAGTTGATAATATTCTGTCAGCTAAAAATAATTAAATTGCTGTTTGTATTAGAGGGAAATGGGACAATAGCAAGGTGTGGGGCCATTGGGCAAACGCTTAGCACTGTTTCTGATGCCATGCAACTGCACCACCAGGGAGGAGAAAGGATTCTCAGGAAGGTGTTGCAAGGAACACCAGGGGCACCAGGGGCACCAGGTGGAAATGGCAGCAGGTTATGCCCCAGCCCCAAGGAGACCCTGTCCTTGCAGTGCCCCAACACTTCCAGAGAACAATGCTGTTCCATGTTATAAAGACTTGGACCTAGCTTATTACAGCTGATAACTCAGACAAGCTGTAGAAGAGAGTTCTAAAATGAGTAAGAGCAGTAGGATCTTATGTTGAATTCAGAAAGCAATGGTAGCAGCAAAATGGATAAAAATAGGATGAAACATAAGTTGCCATGCATTTTGGAAAATGGCTGACTATAGTACTAGGGCACTATTGAATTTCTGTGGTAATATCTCCTTTCTTGGTGCAGACCAAGGAGGACTAAGTATGTAGGTTTTTAAATTGGATGTGATAGATAATTCATGAATTTTCCATTTTTCCATGTAGGAGTCCATGTACTGTACTCCTCACTGCACCATATGATCCCCTACAACAGAGCACTAGACTATGACAACCTAATGACATCTGCTGTTTTTCCACCTGCTTCTTCACTAAGTTAGAAAACATTTTGGACTGGATGCACTGCATGGCATGAACTTACTTTGAGAGAAATATGTATATATAAATATAAAAAAAAATAGACACACTTATTGATAGTTTTGAATTCTGAAGAAAAAACTGTTGAGCTATTTTTATAGTGCTTGTATTTCTCAAGAGTTCTGATTCTAGGATTTTTGGGCTATATCCTCGGAGATTTAAAATACGTCATATTGTAGAAGGAATAAAAGGAAGCACTTTCTGGGTGAAACAAATAGTGAACTATATAGCAGGTTTATGGCCCAGGTATTGCTCCTGTTGTTGTCCCTAAAAGCGGGATTTATAACAAGAATCCAGAAAATAAGTTTTGACTTGAGAAAAAAGCACAGGTGAAAGGGATTCGGACTGCTTGTGGAGAGTAGGCTCAGTGTAAGTCAGCAGTGTGTGCCCAGGTAGCCAGGAGGGCAAACCCCATCTCACAGCATGCACCACACAGAGCATCACCAGCTGGCCAAAAGGTGGGATCATCCTGCTGGATTGAGCTGTGGTGAGGCATTACCCCTAGTCCTGTGCAGTGCTGGGCACCAGAGTTTAAAAACTAGGTGAAGGTCCCTGAATACATCCAGAGGAGCAGAAGAAAGCTGGAGAAGGAGCTGGAAGGCACATCCTGTGAGGCGCAGCTGAGAACTCAGAGTTTGATTGGCTTGGAGAAAGGGAAGCTGAGGAGTGAACTGATGCTCTGTACAGCTTCCTGACAAGGGAAATGGTGAGAGAGATGCTAATCTTTTCTCCCTGGGATTCAGGAATTAGGTAAAATTTCTTCATGAAGAGGTTCCTCAAACCCTGAAACAGGCCTATCAGAGAGGTTGTTAATGCTCCATGCCTGCCAGTGCCTTGAAAGGAAACCTTTGGTCAATGGCCTTCAAAATATTCTGTGTATTGGTCAGCCCAGAAGTGTTCAGGCAGTTAAACTAAATGATCACTGTAGGTCGCTTGCAACTGGGTCTACTATATTCTAAATAAATATTTGTAAAAGCTGCTGAAAAAAAATGAAACCAAAAAGTGTTTTTCTGACATTGCAGCCACTTCAGAAACCTTTGCTACATTTCCAGTAGCATTCTCTTCTGGGACTTCAGCCAGCATCCCTTCACAGACTTCTAAATGTTGCACTCTGGGTTGTGGCCACTCAGGTCTTGAAATCCTTCAGACTCATGAATACCACAAACTCTCTGGGCAACTCAGTCCACTCTGGTGCTTAATGATTCTCACAGGGATTTTGATTTCTCTTACCTATCTCCAGCTTGAATCTTTCTAGTTTCTCAAGATATTCCTGTTTCTCATTCCCTGATCAGGAAGTGCTAGGAGAAGACTGGTCCTTCTGTGACCTCCCCATAGGCACTGTGGTGTGCTGTCTGGCACACCAACACTTCCGCTGCTCCACAATGAACCAACCCCAGCCCCACACACTCTCCTTGACTCTCCTGAGCTTTTCTGTGTTTTTCTTCTTTCCTGCCTGGGATCCCAGCAGGATGCAGCTCCCCGATGAGATCTTATGGGTGCTGAGCAGAGGGGATCACTTTCATAAATTTATATTAAAACCTGTTTTTTTTCCAATACCTTTGACAATGATTCTTTGAGCAGCCTAACCACTCTTTTGTGACACTTGAGCGAACAAATCTTTTTTATCTAAAGGCTTGTTTCATTCTATTCACTCCTTTTTATTCTTCTCTAAAACTAGAGAAGAATACTTCTAGAACTGTATTTTCTATCAAGGCTATGAGCAAGAAGTCCCCTGCATTTATGTACAACTCTCGGTCATCCACAGGCAGCACCTTTTCCCACCAGTCCTTCCCATCTGTTGGTGTGAGTTCTATGCACTACTGTCAATCACCTTAGTATCTCCTACCTACCCAGCTGCTCAGCAAAATTTATCATAGCATTATTTCTTTAGTTATTTAAACTATTGGCAGGAAAAAATAATGCAGCCTGGTAACTGATAAGTTATTGCTTTTTACTTGCTCAATAGGACGTAATTGAAGTCATAGAAATACAGTAATATAAGACAACAATGGGGCAGTAGGTCATGAAGTGAAGCAGTACAGCAAGGAAGAGCATTTTAGCCTTCCTAAAAGAATGCTGTGTGAAGACTGGTGCTGTTTACAGAGTCCTCTGGACCAAGCCCCCAGTTTTACAAATCGGAATATGGCTTCTACACAATGGATAGTTCTCGACATAGCTTTGTCAAGTGAGCTGTGCTAAAAACAGACATAATTTTCAGTCTTACTTTGTTATACTGAGCACCCTGAGGAAATCAATATCCTCATCGGTAAAATGGGAAAAGTAATATTTATCCACCTGTGACAACTGCATCATGACCCAAGGATCAAAGTGCTGTGCATAACTAAGTATTTTTAGTATTACTACTTTGATGTGTAAATCACAGACACAATTGGCTGTAACTGTCTTTGAAGTTGTTCTGAAAAATTATACCATATTTCTCTTCAGCAGTAATTTAATTTGTGAATTAGTGACATGACAGACCATAAGAATCTATTTGGAAACCTTCCAATTGGTTTTCTCAATGTGTCTGTGAATATGCACTTAGTGTTCAGTAGGCAGCAAATGTCCTCATATTGTTATTACTGATTGCATCATTTTCTAAGTGAAAGAATTTGTGTAATTATAAATCTTATTTTTGTTAATATGAATAATTTTATGATCTGGTTCAATTATCATAAATTATATTTATAAAACCAAAATTGTTAGTCATTTAACCTAGCTACTCCTACCTTCAGACTGGTTTAATAGGAATGCAGTTTTCCTTGGAACTAGACAGATGTGCTACAGGCCTGATGACTTCTGAAGCCTACATTTCATCAGAAAATACAGTCAGTAGTCCTCAGACCATCCAGCGAATTTAATTGGTCAAACAGCCATTCATCATCTTTCAAGAGAAAAATTCAAAGAGAGATATGATGTCCTTGTTTTGCTGCTACCCCTTTCCCTGTGTGCATGTGTTTCAGTGTGTTGCATAAAAAGATTAAATGTTGTGTTAAATAAAAACTTTTGATGCTCATTAATCAATAAATGTTGTAAATCCAATACTATGATTGAAAAAAATGTATTTCAAATAAGTTTCAAGTTTGTGGAGTAGTACTTACACAAAGCTTTTTAAAGATCAAATAACAAGTCAAAGAAAAAGCAGAGCTTGTATTGCATCATAGTTTCATAAGGAAAAACTTGGAGATTTTGGCACTTTAAGGCTGTTTATGATGTTCAAGACACTTTGAAAACCAAATTAATTTCTATAGGATGAACCATGTTAGGTCATGTGATCAGGTAGTTTGAGAAATGGCTGGAACGGTTTTCAGTGAGAATGAAAAGTTAGACTCTATTTTTCAAAATCTTTTGCTGTTATTTAAAATACAAAAATGGCAACAGCCATTCTTTTAATGAATGCTACAAAACACAGCATTTTGGACTGTTAAGTCTTCTTTAACAGTATCACACAATTGCAATACTACAATAAAAAAAGCTTCTAGTTTGTAAGGATATATTTAAAGCATTGCTAAGTCAAATAAATGTTTGAGTCAAAAAATAAAACCAGTTTTTTTTCTTTCATTCTAGATTATTTCTTGGATTTCCATGCAGAAAAGCTTTTCTGGTTTTACAAAAGCAGCTTCAGGTGAAAGGTTAAGAAGGTATAAATAGCCAAAAAGCTCTTTTCCTTACCTTGGCTGCTTTAAAATTGCAGTGTTTGTGACTTGCAAACTGATGAGCCAATTGTCTCCACCAGGGCTTATTTTGCAGTTCCTGTCAGATATTAAAGACATGATGACATGATGACAGTTTGTCATCATATACAGAAATAAATAGAAAACATTGTAACAAACATAATTTTAAAATAGAGATTCATAATTGAGATTTCAATAGAAAAATTAGTTTTTTGACTTCAGAAATCTAAATTCTTCAGTGGTAATTTTATATAAACATTTTAGTTGTCTCAACTTAAAAAAAAACAAAACCTAATGCTCCAGTTCCTAAAACAAATACTTAGTTTCTTAATTGTGTTGATACATCTGTTCAGCCTTCTGCTGGAAATATTTTTTTAAATACACAGGAGGGCTGTTATCTGAGGAGATAAGAACTGTCATATAAAGTAGGCAAGGTAGTAAGTTATTAACAGACAGACAATACTCATTGTCTGCTACTGAGAAATTAGTGGCAAAAAGGACGTTCTAATTATCTAATCTATCATCCTGTCAATGATTTTTCTTAAATTTTCCAATGTTTTGAGATATTTGAGATAATTCAGGTTTATTTTCCATCACAGTGAAATGCTATGGCTAAACACTCCTGATATCTTCCACTACATATTCAATTACTTAACATTACCCTATTATTTTTAATAGTACACTAGGTTATCCTAGCCTACATTTCTCTTTGATTTTGCAATATCCAGCCCATGAGAAATTCAAGTACTTACGCAGGTGGGTATTTTTAAATCAAGAGTGGTATGAAAATATGGAAAGTATCCGCAAAATGATAGTTCTATTTTAAAATGTTGAGTGGTTTTATTTCATTGTCTGTTTGACTACCTACAGTATCTAGAGGAAGTGGAAGTGCAACAGTTCAGGCAATGCTATGTTTTATGATGAGTGACATAGACTACACAATTAGCTGAGGTTTAGAGAAGAAGGTAGACACTTGAACTACCACCATAATACATTGTACTTCAGACAGAATGTAATCTGTTTTATCTGCCCAGATAACACAGAAGAAAATAATGGCATTGGATTTGAAGAAACTGTGGTACTCTGAAGTATTCTCCCTTAATCCTGGATAGAACACCTTTGAGAAAACTGTTAAGGAATATGTTCAATTTGAGGGAGAGTTCTTTTGATACAAGCATATTTTGGTAGGACTTTTGACTTAGAGCACCACTGGCAGTAGCTCTCAGTGATCCTGGCAAGTTTGTCATGCATTTTGTGATTCTATCTGCTCATTGAGGACCAGGAATTCTAAACCTGGGACTGGCGGCCCTGTACATAAAATTTCCTGTTATGACTTCTGCTTTGGAACATGGGCTGGGAAACAACTATTGAAAAAAGAGACACCTAATCCCTTTAAGGATTTGTCTACACATCTGCAAAAGACATGTTTTATCTATTGACTTTTCCCTTGCCAGATACATCTTTTGAGGCAATCATATCACAATCATTTCTCTTATGGTGGGAGGATTATTTTTGTAGAATCAATTGTTTTTCTCTTGTTTATCATATTTCCAGTCATCCACCTGAGGACATAACTAAGGAGATTTCCTAAGTGCTAAGTCAATACTTTAAATTATACTTAATGTCACTGGTAATCAAACCATAGACTTTTATCTATATATCATTGAATGAGATTATATTTCAGGGCATGAGTTTATAATTTTAAGGGCACAGCAAGTTTTAATTGCTAACCTTCCAGAAAATTTCTTCACACAGGGGAAAGACACTCAAAGAGCTTACAGTTCAAAAATAATAGACTCTTAACCTTGCTGTTGATGTGCATGGTACAATCTTAGGAAACAGTAAGTACTTAAATATCTATTTTTTTTTCACTGAAAAATAATTTCAACAAGGAGAGTCACTAAGTTTGACTAATATTTTTCTTTAGCACAGGTTCTCAGAATTTAATAGCTTTAGGTTTGTTTAGAAATTAAGACAGAGTTGCAGTCCTAATACAGTTAGTTTCTTTTAAGTGAACTTAATAATATTATGCTTGACATAGACAGGATAGAGTGTGGTTTTATTCCAACAATATCAGAACACGCTATTTAAATCACATGTCATTTTCACTGAGATTCTGTTTTTCTAAAATTAAGAAGTCATATTTAATTTTTTTGCAAAAAGGTTAATTTGTTGACCTCAACTTTGTTTAATTGTTAGTAATGCATTTTATGCTAATTAAGCATGCTTTCTCAACAATTCCAGGAGGAAAAATAAAGCCGTTCAGGTTCCTTCTAATCCAGTGCCCTGGGGCTATAGGCTTCTAATTCTTTCATTTTAATCTACCAATTATATGCATTATATCAATACATATGTCATAAAGAATCTATCATTTCAGCAACCTTTCACCTGCCATTTCTTTAAATCCAATTAAAACGCACAAGGCAGTATCTTTCCTTAAAAGTGGCAAAAGGAAAAACTGACTAAAAACATTATCAGCATTTTCCTGCTGATGAGATCTTAAAATCTCCAATCTCAGTTGTCCATACATAATAGTAAATATAATATTGAGGAAGAACAGAGTTACTTCACTCAATAAGTATGTTTTATCCCTTAGATGATTCGCCATTTTCAACATTCAGTCCTTCACTTTTAAACATTTATAATGGTCTTAAAATTTAGCTCTACTCAATTATAAAAGAGTTCTCCTCGTATTTTGCAGCTGCATCTCAGTTAATAATCTGCACAGACCCAGCCTATTAAAGTGATAGAAAAGAGTGCATTAGAATTTCCGTCTATGAATTTGTTTATGGAGAAATTTTTGACATCCTAAAATTGCAGTAGAGGTTTGTATCTTTCTGAAACAGTGTGATTTATTAACTAAGACTTTTATGGTGACATAGTCTGCACCAGAACTTAACTCTCTGTACCATACAATGTAGCTTTCCAGTACCAATACAATCTCTGAACATAAAGTTAGAAATGAGAATGAGTGCTTTTTTTTATGGCAACAAAACAAAGTCATATTTATTTGTTTCTTTTAATATTTTTCTTCTTCTGCGTCATTTTAGTATTAAAAGAATTTGAGGAATAATGAGGAAAAAATCTTATAATCAATAGTTCTTGTGCTTTCCGCAATATTAAATGAAACAAAAATCTATTTTCACCTGAAAATATGAAATTTAGAAAAAATGGTGAAAGATAATTGTGATATTTTCCTGTGGAACTGCCACATAACATACGTAGAAATGTAACCTCATCTCAAAATCCCTTTTTTTTTTTTTGTTTTATCTGATAGTTTTTGATGAGAAGATCTTTTTGATTGTTTTGATTTAAAGTGCATACAAATTATCAGTGTATAAAAATTCATTCAAATCTATCAGTATTATCATAGATGAGATCCTTCCCAAACTTCAGGTCTGAAAAGCAGTCAAGAGAAATTAAATGCAAATCTAATTACATATGAATTTCCCTTTTGTAAAGCCCATAGGCAAATAAAAGTTACCCCTTTTATGAAGCAGAGCCCAGTCGCTAATCAGACTAGGAAAAAGGACAACTCTGATGTATGTTATACGTAGACTGTAACACAATAGTACTACCAAATTTTTGTCAGGCAATTAAACTTTAAGCCAAGCTAATTCAATTTTGTTGCCGTTTTATTAAGTCTTACAAAAAGAACCCCAAAATCTCTTCTCTTTAGTAAATCACAAGTTTCACAAAGCATACCCTTACTCAGACTCCTTGTTCTGCTATTTTGATATATTAAATATCCAGCAAAAAATTTCCAGTGTCATAAATCTAGAGTGATAAAATTAATCTTATTGCTGAAGAGAAATAAATATTTTATTGCAATTTTATGAGCTTTTGTTCCCTTTTCACTTGCAAGTAGGTATTGTTTAGTGGCACAAAGACATTTAGCTACTAAAAAATGTATTAGAAACAGTACAGCAGTAATAGAATTCATATCTACAAAGCTGTTCACTTCTCAGAATGAAGGTCCAAGAATATCTGAAGGAAACCTTAAAAGATAATACTGTCAATAACAGTACTACACTGATTATTTTTCTTACATTTTAAACTCCAGGAATAATTTTAATCCTATTAGTAATTTTACAATGGAATTTTTCTGAAATTGTACCTGAAAAATAGCTATGCAGTCTAATTTACTGCATTTAAATGAAATGTGCAACCCTAGAAATCAGGAATGCTAATCTAATTCTTCATTTTCTTTCAGTTTTTTTCTTAGAACAGCAAAGAAATTTTAAGATTGGAGATGTTCGTGACATGATTATACCTTTATCTCAGGTGCTAAGCATTTGCAGAAATTATTCAGTCTATACAAGTCTGCCACAACATACACTGCATTCAAATCCATGTTATCTGATATATAATGAACATGTTGTTTGTTACAATTAAGAAATGGACTGGGGAGAAAGGAATGTCCAGGTAGGAATTTCCATCAGAGTAGAAACAAATGGAGAGGGATCACAGGGTTTAGAGCTACATGTTACGCAGAGGGAATTACTTTCTTCAAAGTAGTGCTGCAGATAAGTAAAGTATGACAGTTTTCTGCTGTGTTGCACAGCCATTCACAGATACCTAAAATGACTTTACAAGCTTCATTACAATTGGGCAAATACTACATGAAGTTTGCACATACTGTGATTTTTCCAAGGCCCTGAAACACAGAGTTAGTTAATCCAGTGATTTGGTGTGTCGTTAAAAAAAGGCAGATCAACAAATGAAAATGGTAGTGTGGTTAAATCTGAAGAGATAACCCATAATGTCTTAACAAAACACTGTCACCAGAAAAACTTATCTTCCTCAGAAATGCACAGAAACACTGTGAAGCATCATAGATCCAGAGCATTCACAGTTTTGGGGCTTTTTCTTCACATTTTTTTCTTTCTTTTGAGGTATTAAGTTAGTTCGTTACTTTGTCTGTGATGATATGGTACTTTTTAATGAACACTGGTAATGTTTAAATTTGAAATATACGGAAAATTTTCATTTTTTCATAGTTACTAGATTGAATGCCAGTTTACTAATTCATGGTTGCAAGTGGCAAACCTTCAGTCCAAGAAGGATGTACTTTTAAGCAAGTAGAAGCTTAAAACAAATATTAAACTTACAGAAAATCAACAGAAGTTTTCAGAATTACCTAATATTGTGAGAAATATGGTCAAGTTTAGGAAGAAAATGTTGTCAGGATAGATAATGTTTCAATATTCAGGCTAAACATACACAGGGATTTTAATTCAAATGTATTCTATTGTCCACCCAAATGAAGAGGTAGAATACACATAAAAATATTCTTTCAGTTGAGTGGGCTAAATTGTGTGTTCTTCACTTTCAAATTTTATGTTAAATCCTTATCACACACCTGACCTCCTTTCCTACTCTAACAATTTATCAGGAAAAGAGAAACTGAAAACAAGCTTGTGCAGAGAGAAGGAAAATATTGCAGGCCACTAGTATTGAGGAGAATACTCTTGAGCTCTGAAGAACAGAGCAGCAATATTCTAAAAAAATAAGGTTTACCAGTTAACTTTTTAATATTTAAGATTTAAATGTACTTTAGTGGAAGACTTTGATCAGACCTTACTAATCATGAATCAGGTATGCAGCTTAGGGCTTGAATACATCTTTTTTTCTCCTGCAACAATGAATATATAGTTATACCACAAGACATGAAAAGAAATAAATAAACAACAAAACAAATGCTGGAGTATCACCATGGATAAATAGGCTTAGTCCAGAGAAAGTCTGACAAAAGGGCAATCTGGGGAGGAGCAGAAACTAGTTTATTTGCTAGATGCAAAGTAGTCTTGTTTACAGGATAAAACTTACTGTAACAGACTGAGCTGCATAGACACCAAGCAGTTGAAAAGAAGCTTAGGAAACACCAGTGGACATTTTTGTTTCACTTCAACATGGAAAATACTACAGAAAAAGAATGAACTATGGTTAATGTTGACAATACTACACTCATCACACACTGTAACCAATCACAAACATTTATCTAGCAGGGAGGCTAGATTTGAACTATGCCTACTAGCTCTGACTGCCACCACCTTTCTCACGAAATTGATTTCCTGAACACCGCCCACTGCTAAATCCTGTGTAATTGTGTAGATCCTTAAACTCTATGTGATGTGCAAGTGGTATATAATCAGGCTTGTCCTTGGTAAGCTTTGGGATGATATGAAAAGCTTACTGGGTGAGGGGTGGTGAGGCCCCTCAGCCATTCATTTTGAAATGTGCTGGCCACACTGGAGCACACCTTCAGTTTTACAGAAATTAGTCAGGAAGTCCTGAGATAACATAGGCCAACAAGTAACCATGAAGGAAATACTTCAAAGGAACAAAGGGGTTTAAGAAGACAACACTGCGTATGGTCCAGCTCAGATGCCTTTATATCAATGCATGGAGCATGGGCAACAAACAGAAGAAACAAGAAGTCATCATGCAGCTAAAAAGTTATGACCTTGTTGCTTTGGTGGGATGAATCCCATGACTGGGATGCAATTATCAATGGCTGCAGGTTGTTTAGAAGAGGCAGTGGAAAGAGGGGTGGAGGGTTTTCCCCCTACTTCATTAGGTGGATCGAGTGTGGAGAGTTGCCTCTAAAGAAGAGCCATGGGCAGGTCAAAGCCCTGTGGGCAAGAATCAGAGACTGAGGCAACAAAGGGAACCTTGTGGGTGGTGTCTACTACAGCCCCCTGATCAACCAAGCCCAGTGGTGAAGCCTGCTGGCTCCAGCTGCAGGAGGCACTGCTCTCACTGGCTCTTGTCCTGCTGGGGGACTTTGACCACCCTAGAGCAAATACCCTGACCTCTGATGGGAAAATAGCACAGACAGTTGTAGGAGATCCAGGAGACTGCTGGGATGCATGGAGGATAACTTCCCAACCCAAGTCATAGACAACCCAACCAGAGGGGATGTGTTATTGGATCTATTGATCACCAGCACAAGTGAACTAATTGGGCGCATCAAGATTGGAGGTAGCCCAGGCTGAAGTGATCTTGCGTTTGTTAAATTTGCTCTCCTGACACTGTGTGGGTCAGGTAAGGAATAAAATAAGATCCCTGAAATTTAGGAAAGCAAACTTCCAGCTCTTCAGGGGAGATAGTCAATAGGATCCCCCAGGAAACTGCCCTCATGTTTAAGGAGAGGAACAGAGCTGACAGATCTTTAGGGAAGTCTTCAATAGTGATCAAGAGCTAGGAATTCCCAAGAGCTAAAAATCGTCCAGAAAAAGAAAGAGATTGGTGTGGCTGAACAGGGAACAGCTGGTCAAAGAAAAGGGGAAGAAGCAAATGCACAGACATTGGAAACAAGGACATGTGACCTGGGAAGGGTATAGAGTTGAAGTTCAGTTATGCAGGGATGGGGTGAGGAAGACCAAGACCAAACTGTGACTGTACTTGGCAAGGCATGCAAAGAATAGCAAGAGATCTTCTACAGGTATGTTAACCAAAGGAAAGTCAAAGAAGGTGCACCCCCTGATAAACAATGATAACAATGAGAAGGCTGAAGTAGTTCTTATCTTTTTGTCTCAGTCTTCAATGACAATCTCTCTTCCCATGCCTCTCAAGTAAGTGGATGGGGACTGGGAGAACAAAGTCACTCCCACTGTAAGTAAAGATGATCGTGACTACCTGAGGATTCTGAATGTACATAAGTCAATGGGATCCTATGAGATGTATTCCAGAGTCCTGACAGAATTGGCTGATGTAGTTGCCAAGCCACTCTCCATACTATTTGAAAAGTCATGACAGTCATGTGAGGTCCCAGGGGACTGGAAAAGGGGAAACATTGTACCCGTCTTTATACAGAGGTAGAAATGAGGACCATGGAAACTACCACCCTGTCAGCCTCCCCTCTGTGCCAGGAAGGATCCTGGAACAGATCCTCCTAGAAGCTGTGCTAAGGCCCAGGGAGAACAGAGATGATTCAGAACACTCAGCATGACTTCTCCAACAACATCTTTCTCTCTAAAGTAGAGAGGGATGGATTTGATGAGTGGACTGTTAGATGGATAAGTGGTTGGATGGTCACATCTAGAGGGTAGTGCTCAATGGCTCAAAGTCCATTGGACACTAGTGACAAATTGTGACTCTCAGGGATCTGCATTGGGACCAGTGTTATTTAGCACATTCATCTCTTTAGAGATAGACAAGGGGTGCAAGTGCACCCTCAGCAAATTTGCTGATGACATCAAGCTGAATGCTGCTGTTGCCACACCTGAAGGAAAGGATGCCATCCAGGGACCTGGAGAAGTTCTAGATGTGGATCCATGGGAACCTTATGCCATATAACAAGACCAAGTGCAAGGTGCTGCACCTGAGTTGGAGCAAACCCCAGTACCAGCACAGGCTGGGGATGAACAGATCAGAGCAGCCCTGCCCAGGATTTGGGGGTGCTGGTGGGTGAGAGGTTGGACATGACCCAGCAATGAGCACCCCCAGCCCAGAAAGCCAAACATGTCTTGGGCTGCATCCAAAACAATATGACCAGCAGGGCCAGCAAGAGGATTCTGTCCCTCTGCTCTGCTCTGATGAGACCCCAGCATTGACCTGTTTTGGTGAGTTCAGAAGAGGGACTCGAAGTTTCATAGAAGGATAGAGCACCTCTCCTCTGAAGAAAGGCTGAAGTATTATTGCTCAGACTAGAAAAGAGAAAGCTTTGGGGTGACCTAATTGCAGCCTTCCAGTACTCGAAGGAAATCTACAAGAAAAAAAGGTGTGCATGGCAGTGTTTCAATGTAGTCAATTTGCCAAGCCTCACCTTACCAGACACTCACCCACCACCCTCTGTTCCAAGGAGATTTTACTCATGTGGCTGGCCTGATTGTAGTGCATGTTTCAAATTCATGAATAACCTGTGTCATAGCTACCATGGTAAGGTTCACCCCTCAATTAAAGCCCATCCGTATGTTGTATCACCCTTTCACTTCTAGTCTAGGTCTACCTGAGCTATTTTATTAGCAGTCTTATCTACCTGTTTGTTCTGTTGTTTAGCTGCACAACTTTTAGGCACATGAGCATCTTCATGATTTATGTTCAGACTCATGTTCTCTAGCCATGCAGTGATTTCCTGACACATTGCAACAGCCCAGATGTGTTTGCTCCTGTGTCACCAATTGGTCTTCATTGCTGCAGCCACCCCCACAGGGGCATTAGCCCCCATCCAGGAGTTGATATAGAATATAGGCTGCTTTTCTCATTCAGCAGTCTCTAGGGCTTGTTGGATGGCTCTCACTTCTGCAAATTGGCTTAAGTTGCCTTCCCCTTCAGGGGACTGAAGGATTGTCATGTGGGACTCCACACAGGAGCTTTCCACCTCAGATCATTTCCAACCACATGGCAGGATCCATCAGTAAATAGAGCATAGCCTCCATTTTCTGCTAACTCATTATACGGCGGTGCTTCTTGGGTATGAGTCACCTTCTCAGGCAATGATTCAAAATTTCTGGCTTCTAGCCAGTCCATAATGTCTTCTAGGATTCCTGGGAAATACGTTTTCCCATTCAAGTTTGTGTAGTCAGTGTTACCCATTTACTCCACATAGCACTCGTTGCATGATGAATTGAGGGGATGTTTCCTTTGAACACCCAGTGTAGCACAGGCATTCATGGTGCCAAGAGGAGACACACTTCTGTCTCAACACCTTCTGAGGCTCAAACCCCCTCACAGGCTCCTAATATCTTCTTTCAGTTGGAATATAGTGGTCTTCTGATCCTCAATAACACCAGCTCCAAAACCCTAATAGTCTACCTCAGATTTCTCCTAAAGTTCTTTGCCAGGGGCTCCAGGTGAAATCCCACTCCCCAGATGCAGTGTAAGTATACTTTGCACGTCAGGCCCTCTCTGAACAGACCCACAAACTACTGCAAGAAGCTAATTCCTGTTTGATCTGCTCAAAGGCCTGTTGTTGCTCAAGTGCCTCACTTGAAGTGATTCTTCTTCCAGGTCACCCGATAGATTGGGAACCCACAAGCTGGTTATAGGCTGGAATGTATTCTCCACAGCCCCACAAGGCCTAAAAAAGCTTGTGTTTCTAAGCTTTTTCTTAGCTGGTGGAGACATAGTTGCTATTTTGTTAACCACTTTTCTCCACATGGCCATTGTGGAAGGGGCATTCTCTGGATCTTTAGGGACCCTGTCACTTTTTAGATCACCGTAGATGATTTGCAGCGCTTCCAGTTCTCTCAAGGACTGGATACCTTTATCTGCAGTGGTCCCCTTCCCTGGAGAGTTCACAAGATCTTCATTAAATGGTTATCTTGCCCTCACACTTGAGAGAAACCATCTCCAGAGGCAGGAAGTTGCTCCTTCTTCTCAAGCCCTCTTTCAAGAAAGATGAGCAGAGACAAGAGCATGTAAAGGGGACAAGGGCATAATGGCTTCAAGCTAAAAGAGAGTAGCTTGTGACTAGATACTAGAAAGGAATTCTTCACTTTGGGAGTGATGAGGCACCAGCACAGGTTCCCTGGAGAAGTTGTGGATGCCCCATCCCTGGAAGTGTTCAGGGCCAGGATGAATAGAGCTCTGGGCAACTTAGTCTAGCAGAACTGGGGCAGAGAGGTTGGAGCTAGATTGTATTTAAGGTAGATGATCCTTAATCCCAGGTCATTTTGTGATTCTATGATTGTCTTCTAAATCTCAGTAATAGGAGTAGTGAAATTTAGCAAACTTCAATAATACTTCTTTTTCTGGTAGTCCCAAGCACGCCTTTACCCTATTCTATTTTTGCATTCATTTCTCCAGGCTTAAACCTCAATTACACTATGTATTGCCATTGAAAACCTACAGCAGCTGTCTTTTCAATGCATCTTGCAGCCTTCCTTTTCTTGGGGTGAATGTGGACATTTTTTATCTTTTTCCCTCCATGGTTACAGGGAAATTCTTAAATGCAGAAGAATCAGACATTTCTAAGACAAAATTATACTGACTTTGTAAATAACCATTTATGATAGAAATAGCACAGAAGACAGAAGCTGGGAAAATATGCTATGGAAAGCAATGGGGCAACCATGGGGCAACCATATTTTATGGAGTGAAATAAAAAGGATTAGAGCATAATTATGCTGTTGGTATATAGCACATAAAGTCAAACCAATTATTACTCTTGCTAGTTCTTTTAAACCTGAAGATTAAAATAATTTGTCACTTTTTTGGCTTTCTTGTTTCTGAAAAACAAGGGACAGTTCTTTTTCAACAGTAAATGTAACAACCTTCTCTAATGCATGTGAAATATTTAACAGTTTAGAAAGTATGACAGAGCTAGTTACGTATTAATATTTTTCAGCAGATCAGAGTGATACCACCATTTATTCTAAGTCTACTTCATCATTTCTAGCCTGCAGCTTCTTTAGTAATGAGAATACTAAGGAAAACAAAGGATTTCCTGTAGTGTTTATCTGACTGTGTCAAATTAGAATATTACCTGCAGTTGTCTTCAGTAAGTGTGTGAGTTAGCTTGACACTTTAACTTAGTTATTCAATGACATGCTTTTAAAGTCTAGGCAAGTTAATAAAAAGAGCTTTTTCAAGAGTTTGTGTATTTTTTAAATAGTATAACCATCAATTTTTACACTGTTCAAAGAGAAAAGGCACACTTGTGTTTCATAATCTCAGCCCCCGTTAGTCCATATGCCAGACAGCAGCAAGTGCAGTAAGACACTTCTAAGTTCTCAGCTGTCAAATCAGGCAAAATCCTTCAATGGCTCCCATATATGAAGTCAGGAATTAATGCTTCCTAGAAATAAGTATTGAAGTCTAATTAGGGATGTGTTTATCCTGCCTTTTTAAGGGAGTAGGCATGTTGTAAACATTTTTGCAATATTTTTACAACTTGATTCATCTAGAAACTTCCAAATGCATCTGGATCTGCACAGACAAACAAAAGCATGAAGGTAAAAGAGGGTACATAAACATTAAACTGTGTATTTTTTTTAAACTCTTCTTTATTTTCTTCCTGTGAAACTCACTGTGAAGGCTGTCCAAAGAAAACAGACACCCCATTTCTGATACACACATGCTGGTACACACAGAGAGAAAGAGTTAAAGTACTTAAATTGACTTTCTTCCTTTTTCTCCCCTGTGCCTCAGGCACTCCCATGATACAACATAGTGCAAGATTTTGATTATTAAAGAAGGATTTTTTTGAGACATGGATGGAGATTCTTCTGTGGAACAAGCTGTACAGCATTACAAAATCTACAGGTTCTCAAAATGGAGTTTGCTGAAGTGCTGGAACAGACCATTCTGTTAGTTTCTATTACACAGTGGATTACATTGCACCTTATCAAACATTAAAGATGAGCAGTCTCTTTCCAGAATACCAGCAGATACAGAGAATATCATTGTTATATTAAAAAAAAGAACTCCATCTCTGGTGAATTTTGTAGAAATCATTTTATGTAATATACCCTTCAAAATACTAACTTAGGTCTAACTTAGGTAATGAATGGCCCAGTAAGAATCTCAGCTCTATATGAATGTATAATCCCCACCACAAATAAACTGCTGGCTACTGGCATTGTATCCATCAAAAAATTATTAGGAAAGTTTATGGCAACAAATCCTGTCATAAAAAAGTCACAATGTTTTTTATTTGAAACAATATTTCCTAAAAAACACATTTAAAGCATTTTAAAAACCCTCTCTACAAGACTTAATGTGACCAGTGTAAGTTTCACAGCAATTTTTTTGTAATAAACTGCAAAAATACTTTCTTAGATGAGCTGAGTTTGACTTCTACATTCAACAATAATGGATTTAATGGTAACCAGGAACATTTTTTTTCACTAGGGAGATTAATGTTTTGATAATGAATCCAGCTGTGTATTTCAGGTTTATTTAAATATGAAAAAAACCCAACCTTTTAAAATATTTTATTTGTTAAGGGAACTGCAGCATCACTGTTTAAAGAATCATCTAAATTTTATATTTTCGTGAAATTTTTAATAGAAGTTTCTATAACTCACTTTGAAAGAAGACTTTATATAATTCACTCTGAAAGAGGACTTTCAATATAATTTCACCAAGTGTCTTTCCATTCACTGAAAACAGAAGCTGAGAAGGAATGTATTATCAGAAAGCGAATGAGTCAGGACTATGTATTTTTTTCATCAGATACTCTTTAAGAATTTTTGTTTATTGGAGGAGGTAGTTTCATCAGCTTTTCTTCTCTACAGCTAAAGTGACACTGGTGGACAGAGGGCACTTGAAAAAACGATTTCAAGATTTTTAAGCGAAATTTAAAACTTGAACAAAATACTATTTTCATAAAAAATGTTCATGAATGTTTGAAGCAAAAAAAAAAAATTTGCAACATTATACCCTTGTCTGACAATGTTCTTTTTCCTGTAATGCACCATTATTTATATTAGCCAATATCCTAAAAAATTTCAAATGTATATAAGGAACTCAGGTAAAGATTTAAAACCTGTTGGAAAAAGTATATCTGGACACAAGAGTATATCAGTGTTTGCTTCTCCCAAAGTTCAATATGGATGTTACTGACTTGTTGCAGAGCCAAACTGGGTGTTATGCTGCAGATGCCTCTGACTGGAGCTAAATGGCTTATCAAATTTAAGCTTCCCTGTAACAACCAAAAGGAGTGTGACACTGAGTGGGAAAAACACTGACATATGGCTTCATGAGAAACTATTCCAACTGGAAAACATACAAGTGAACGAATGGTCCTGTATGTAAAAGTCAATACCAGATAAACTTCTAATTAAAACATTTAAGCCATAAGATTATTACTTTTAGGAGGAAGTGACTCACATGCTGGGTAAGACCTGTGTCCACAGTGAGAGCTGAGAGTGAGAAATTCCAGTTTCTGAGAAATTTAAGGTGTAATTTGAGTGGTACTCTATTAATCTTCTTCAATTTCACATCAGGAATTTTGTGAACCAAAACAGATAATTTCTTATATGGGCCCAAAGTCAAGTTTAACATTGTTCTTTGGCAGCCTTTTTCAAAAGGGAAGCTGGTGAACTCAAACCCCTTGGCTAGGAGTTGTGTCCCCTGGAGGTACATCCTGCAGTTTTCTAACAAGTAGTGTGTGTCTGTTATCTGCTGAATGTGTTTAAACAGAGATATTCTGAGAAGTTAGCTTTCTTTCTGATGGACTGGCAAAAAAGATATGTGATATAATTTCCAGGTTTTCATATAGTTCACTGAAGTCAACACAAAACCTCTCAGTGTGAAACCTCTACCAGTTGTCCATTCACTAATTACACCAGTAAAAAATATTTCTCTGTCTTTCTTGTAAGCCCCCCCATACTGAAACGTCACAAAAGGCCATTCTGAAGTTTTTTCTTCTTCCAGTTGAACACCTATTCTCTTAGTCTTCACAGAAGAGGTATTCCAGCTCTCTGATAATATTCATAGCCATTCTCTGCATTTACTCTACAAGTCTATGTCTTTTCTATATTGGGAATCCTGGTGTATACAGTATAGTATACAATCATTTCTCCTCTTAGCAATCTATTAAGAAAATTTTCCTCTGTGATCATTCAGATGTCACTCTGGGAGTCAGATTCACACCATCCAAGGTTTTAACTGCTGGGACCAAAGCCCCTTTGCTGCGAGTGGCTCCAGTGATGGTGCCCTGTTTGACTCCCTCCACACCTCATACCCTCACTGTCAGACAAGTTTCTGTTCCTGGCTTGACCCTGGGCTCCCACAGCAGAGTGAGACCTCTAGTTCCTCTAAGTAATTAAATTTTGGAGAAGCAACATAATAAGAGCACAGTCTGCGTGCCCCAGGAGGGACCCTGAATAAAGGAATCCCTGACCCTTGCAGCCATTGCGCACTCTCTTCACACGCCCTTCATGTCCTTTTCATGTGCCTCTTGGTCCAATGGCTTTATTTAGTCTGGGCTCTTCTCACTCTTCACTGGGTCCTAGAGAGGCTCTGGGTGATGGCTGGTCCTGCAGGACTGTGTCCTTTGTTAGGCAGGAGGTCAGTGCCCCTTCACAGCTCATATTTAGGGCTGCAGCTGTTTCCCACCCGCCAGAGCACAACCTGCAGCTTGCACTCCCAGCTACCTGCACTGGGTGTGTTCCACAACAAATCTATACAATTTAGTAGTGTTTATGAAATTGTAACCTTAGATTGTTAATTTAGTAACAGATTTCCAATCTCAAGATTTTTATGCATAAGACTGCATTTGTTACAGGTAGCTGTGCTTTCTTCTGTATGAAGCAAAGTCACTAAAATTGTCCAGCATGACTTAAAAAATATCAGGAAAATGTGCTGTACAGTTAGCAGTATCCTCATTCACACAGCTGTGAAGGATCTAACTATACACCTTCGTGTGACTCTTTTTTTTGGTTTGGTTTGTTGTTGTTGGTTTTTGGTTGGTTGGCTGGTTTTTTTTTGTTCCAACAGATTTTTAGAGTAAGTTAATTTTAAAACATCTATGTCAAAAGATGTGGTCGTAACATGTTTGGTGAATCACAGCCATTACTACAGCAACATTGGAAAACCAGTGGACATGCTCTAGCACAAGACTGCACACCTAGAAATCAGAGATGACCACTTCTTTTTCAGAGGTACTTTCTTTTCTTTCTTAGATATCAGTATTAGATTCTGGACAGAATCCCATTAAAACACACAGCTGAAGATTAATTTGGCCAAGCCTAAAAAATCTTTGTTTGCATACTAGCAGATTTGAGATTCTATGTCAAGTTTTGTTGGCACTAAACCAGTAAATACATATCTATACATAGATAGATATATAGGTAGCTATAGATGTTGATGAGACTTAGATATAGGTATTGATACTGATACAGCAACAGATATATCAGCCTTGCTTTTTGCATCTGTGAAAAGGATAAACACTTCATAAACTCTCCAGCCACAGAAGCAAACATATTGAAATGGCTTTTTATGGAGATATTGAAACAACGACAACAAAATAAAATACACAAGGCTTGCTTCTCCTGAGGGTTCAATTATTTCGAGCCCTGCTAGCAAACTTTGATTGATAAATCTAACCTTTTCTTTCCAGGCAATGGTTTGATCACATAGTGATGAGAAAGAGTTAGAGAATGGAAAAATAATATTTGGATTGCAACAGAATAATAAAAATGCAGAGGATGCCTTTGACTTTTACAAGGTGAGAAATGATTTCCCATTTTCACTGTGTGATGTCAAGACTTCCTTCTAAGAACAGGTACATTTGGGCTTTGTATGATCCTCTTAAATCAATTTTCAAAACTTATAAGGCTTCTCCAGCCTTCCAACTAAAAATTCTTAATACATCCAGAATGAAATTCAAGTTATAGTGACAACATAGGTTTTTTAGCAGCACAAATGACTGATGAAATGGTGTAGTGACCAGACTTTATATGTGAAATATGAACTAAAGATGTGAAATATGAACTCTTCAGGCCCATAGGGAAAAGCAGGCAGCCTTTGTATCCAAAACAAATTTAAGAAATTTTCCAGCTGTACCAATACAAAAAACTGAATGAATATATATAATGAAATATATATGAAATAATGAATGTCCATCATGACATAATTCGACACTGATATAACTTTTTAGTTGTTCATTTGCAACGTATTTTTTCATTCCCTTCTAAAATACTTCTTAGAAGCCCAAAATCCTCTGACATTAGTTTCTTCAAATCTTCATTTTCATGCAGAAAAAAGAGAAGTTATCAATCAAACAAAAATTAGATCATTTAGTTTTATTTTATCATCATAAATTCCTTTACACAAGATCTTTCTTCAGTAGACAAAGAAGCTACACCTAACCTTGCAAGCAAATCCACTGGAAAAAAAAAGAAAAAAAGAGAGAAAGTAGAATTTTGCTTTGAAATATAATTGGAAGTAAATCACTGAACAACGTTTAAAACTGTGTTCTTTAAATGTTTTCAAATTTTCCCAAGCAGCAGTAGAAATTTACTGTGAAATGCCTGAATTTTGGGGAATCTAGCAAAATTATGTTTGACCTTCATTAACTCTGCTCCTTTCTGATCCATAGAATAGTTTTTGAGGTTGGAGAGCATTTAATAAGTAATTTTAAAAATACATAATAAAATTCTGTGAGGAATTAGCTACATTATCTGCTTCAACTCACATAATAAGCCACAATTTAGAGAAAAGGGTTTTTTATGTATCAGTGTCGTAGTAGAACAGGAGACAGAGAAAGATGACAGATGCATTAGTTGCTGGTTTAAAAACAGGACACTGAAATGCAGCTGTTAAACCTGAATATTGCAGTGAGAGTTGAGCATGGACTTGAAAACCGCGGTATTTATCAGCTTCCAGAACTGGTGTATCTGAATGCTGAAAGCCAAATTAAAGTTGCCCTTAGCAAAGGTATGCTGTTACAAATGTAGTCCTCCTGCATAAGCTCTTCCTGCCCTCACTACGCCATATGGGACAGATGTAATTTAGTTCTAATGTTTTAGTTAATGAAATCACTGCTACAGCCTATGAATAACTGCAGCAAATGTGCTCTCTGTTAAATAGTACTGCGCTTGCAGGCAAGTGTGGCAAATAGATAACCCACTACATTTCTACCTACTTCTACAGTTTTTACTGCCTGGTTTTTTTATTTTTTTGTTTGTTTGTTTGTTTGGGGTTTTTTTTTGGGTTTTTTTGTTTGTTTGTTTTTTTTTTTAATACAGAGCTAGCTTCCTCTGAGGCATGGTGTGCATGGGCAAAATTTAAAAATGAAGAGGTCAAGCCTTAGATAGAAATTGTAAATCCATTTAGCTCTCAAAAATTTATTCTCGTTAACAAATATGACAATATTTAGTATCCAGACTATGAAATTTCAGCTGCTTTTCTTGGCTTAAATACTGAAATGAGAAAATGCATATTCAAAAACATGGTAATGCACCACAAAT
The DNA here is from genome assembly GCA_013400575.1 of Peucedramus taeniatus. Taxonomy (NCBI): domain Eukaryota; kingdom Metazoa; phylum Chordata; class Aves; order Passeriformes; family Fringillidae; genus Peucedramus; species Peucedramus taeniatus. The sequence goes on from WBNO01030681.1 coordinate 38,862, forward strand.
GTACACCACAAATATTCTGCTTGCATCTCTGCAATATATAGCAAAATCATAAGTAATTTTTTCTAACAACTTAGAAACTATCTTTCATCTCCTAAGCTATCTCCTTGAACGTACTAATGTCTCAACCTCCAAAAAGCTTTATGTATCTTGTTTTTTAAGAAAACAGTAATCATCTATGCCAAGACTTTGGCTCAGTTAAATAATTTTTGCATTCTAATAATATTACTTGTAGTTATGACCATTTGCTCAGTGTCAGAAAAAGGAATTTCAAGCTGATTACAAGAGTTACTGGTTTGCACTCTATGTGGTAACAAAACTGAGCAATTGTAGCACCAAACCAGAGGTGAAAAAATGAAATTTACTTTTGGAAAAGCAAATCATAATTTTCCGTAGAAATTCAGTGCCAGAAACACCTGAAACAGGTGATGTTCTGCATGATGGTTTGCAAATTCTCAGATTTTAAACACATAAAAAGATGAAGAGAAACCAAAATTTATACTGTCATGGTTTAACCGGAGTTCACAACTAAGCCCCATACTTTCACCCACTCATACCCCCACCAGTAGGATTGGGAAGAGAATTGGAAGAGCAAAAGTGAGAAAACTCATGGGTTGAGATAAGAACAGCTTAACAGAGAGGCAAGAGACACACACACACAAGNAAAACTATCTATATTATCAAGCCTGGGTTCAGCACAAATCTAAAATTCAGCCCCATATTAGCTACTGTGAAGANGCAGGCAGGTGTTTAGCCATCCCCAGGGAAGGAGGACTCCATCAGGTCTAATTATGACTTGGGAACAAAAATGCCATCACTCCATACATCCCATCTTCCTTCTTCCCCAGGTCTCTATGTTGAGCCTAACATAGGGAATATGGAACATCCCTTCAGTCAGTTGGGATCAGCTGTCCTGGCTGTGCCCCC
>WBNO01030681.1:41169-60026 GCA_013400575.1 Peucedramus taeniatus
GTAGACTCCTGGTGCACACCTCTTATGTAAATAAACTAAGATTTTCTGTGCTGATTTGTTCAGGCATGCACAGCCAGCCCATCTCCAGGGAGAGAGCTGCAGGGTGGGGGGAACAAAACACAAGTCTCAAGGCAGAGCACAAACTTGGCTTACAGCAGTGCTGCCCCACCTCCATGAGACTCTCTCTCCTCCTGTAGCAATCCTCAGAATCTTTGAGATAAAACATCCTTAGGTTTGGTTCTCTATACCAGCTCAAGCATCTACCAAAGGTCTTGGGACTCTAAAGAGGTCTCCACTGATTGAAAGCTAGCAAATGTCATTACATTTACAAGTATGTCATGAGGGAAGAGGCAAAAAAGCAGAGTAGTTTAATCCCTACCTAGAAAAATAATTGAGATCTATTGGGATCCTGTTGAAAGACATCTCAAGGACAATGAAATTATCGGGCACCATCAACATGGGTTAACAAAGGGGAAAGTCTTGCCTAACTAATCTGATATCCTTCTAAGCCAAGATGTGCTGACTTTAACACCAGCCAGAAATTAAACTCAAAATAAGCCATTCTGCTTCCCCTGCCCCTCCTGTTGAGGGAGGGACAAAAAAGCAGAGTCTATGGGTTGAGATAACAATTTACTAAAAGTACAAAGCAATGAAATACAACATGCACAGTAACAACAGCAGGGAAGGTGTTTTACCCACAAAAAGGTGTTCACCACTGTCAACAAAAGATGATGATGGATACTCCTCGCAGATCATGTCAGCACAGCTTCTTCCCCAGACAAAGACAATATGATGACTGTTCTTGCACACAGCCCACATGGTCATCAGGAGCAAGGGCAAGATGGTGAGGATGCTCCCATGGCTAATTTTTCCCACATCCCAATCTGAAATTAAAAAAAAAAAAAGTGACAAAACAAAAGCCCCAGGAAACTAGATCATCTGAGTAGGGGTCCACTTTGCTCAGTTCTGTGTGTGTGCCTCCAGCACAGCTTCAAACACGCTGCTGCATTGTGGGGTCACCCCCACTGGTGCTTTCCTGGAGGAGCCTCCCCACCAGCTCTGGTGATTCAGCACTACAGTTGATACTTGCTTTTGCTGCTGTCCCTTTCAGCACCAGGGTCCATAACCACACTCTGGAGGTAAAACACAAGGGCAAAATGGCAGGAGGCAGAAGGACCAAGTCCACTGGCGTTGATGCCCTGGTAAGAGCACCCCAGCTTTTACTGCCAAAACTACACCCCAAGGCTGATGTGGATGTTTTTGAACTTGGTAACACCCACACAGCACTAAACTCCACCCCCTCTCCTTAATCAGGATGCAAGTTCACCTTCTAGGTGGATGTAGGGAAGGTGGTAGATGTAGCTTTTCTGGATTTCATTCAGGCTTTTGATACTCTCCCTCATTATATCCTTCTGGACATGTTGTCTTGCTGTGTAGTGAGCAGGCACACAGCACTCTGTGTGAACTGTTAGGGTTCAAGCAATTGTCACAAAAGGAGTTACATCTAGCTGGTGGCCAGTCACCAGTAGAATTCCTCAGGGCTGAATTCTAGGGTCAGTTCTGCTTAATATTTTTTTCAATTATCTAAATGCAGAACTTATATTAGCAAGTTTGATGGAGATACTAAAATAAGAGGTGCTGTTGGCTCTCTCGAGGGAAAACTGGGAGAGGAGTGTGTGTAAGGCAGCCCTGCAGGAGGGATCTGGGGGTGCTGGTCAGCAGCAGCTCAGGGTGAGCCAGCAGTGTGTGCCCGGGCAGCCAGGAGGGCAAACCCCATCCCGGGGTGCAGCAGACACAGCATCACCAGCTGTGATTGGGATCATCCTGCTGGATTCAGCCCTGCTGCGGCCTCACCCTGAGTCCTGTGTGCAGGGCTGGGCCCCACACTTTAATTTAAGAATCGTCCAGAGGAGGGCAACAAATCTGGTGAAAGGTCTGGAAGGTATGTCCTGTGAGGGGCAGCTGAAGACCCTGGATTTGACAGGTTTGAAGAGAAGTAGGTTGAGGAGTAAACTGATGGCTCTTTACAGCTTCCTCAGTAGAGGACGAGGAGAGTGAGATGCTGATCTCTTCTTCCCAGTATTCAAGGATGAAATGTATGAGAATGGCTCAAAGCTGTATAAGGGGGAGTTCAGGTTTAACATGGGGAAATAATTCTTCTATGTTTCACCACAAAGTGGGTAGTGAAACAATGGAATAGACTTCCTGGAGAGATGGATGGTGCTCATTTTACATGCACTGAAGTGCATATCTGTTGCTCTTGGACTGTTTGTGTGGCAGAATTTTGGTATTGGAGTTGGTGGGCAGTGGGGGCGGTGGGGGGCGGGAATGGCTATATGGATGGCTGTAGTAGCCTTTCTCTATTTCCAGCATAGCTACTGGGTAGCTTCTGTAAGATGCTGCTGGTGCCAGCCAGCTCCAAGATTGTCGTGTCGCTGTCCAAAAATGAACCCATCAGCCACAAGTAGTGCTACTTATACATATGGGGAAAAAATAAACTGCTTTGGAGCAGTACATAGAGAGAGAGAGGAGTGAGAATGCATGAGAAAAATAGCCCTGAAGACATCACGGAAGATGGAGGATGTATTCCAGACACTAGAAGAGAGAGTTTCTCCTGAAAGCCGTGCTGCTGATCATAGTGAGACAAGCTGTCCCTCTGCAGCCCATGGAGGATCCAGTGCTGGAGTGGGTGAGTGCCCAAACAAAGCTGTGACCCTTGGGAAGCTGGGATTGATGCAGGCGTTTGGCAGTATAGAGACAGGAGCCCATGATGCAGAGCACTTTTGTTGTCATGACATATGAACCCATAGGAGAGCCATGCTTAATTAATCTCTTCCTGAAGGACTGGCCTCCTGGGAGGGATCCACGCTGGAACAGTTAATGAAGAGCTAGCCCGTGGGAAAGAGTCATTTTGCAGAAGTTTGTGGAGGACTGTCCCCTGTGGGAGGGACCACACATTGAAATAGAGGAAGACTGTGAAGAGTCCTCCCCCTGAGGAGGAAGTAGAAGCAGAGACTACATATGATGAACTGACCACAAGATCCATTCCTGATCCTCATCTGGTATAAAATTTCTGACTCATTAACTGAAGAAACCAGAAGTGAGAGGTGAATGATGTAGATATTCTTCACAACAAAAACAAAAGAAATTATGTTTGATAAAACATATGCTAAACAAGACAAGTCAGATAAACTGTCCACATGAAGCCACCCATTAAGCAGTCATCATTTTGCAATATGACACAAGACACTGAAGTCTGATTATCTGAAGTGATTTTGCTTCTCTCTTCAATGAAACTTACTGGAAGCTTTGCCCATTATGTAATTTCTGTATAAGAACTCAGTACTGTAAAAAAATTTTGAATTTGTCCAATTATATCTGTGAATAGTAACCTCTTTCTCGTTACATTCTCTAGTTATTTTCTTCAGCTGAAGAAGATAGAGTTGTATTGTCACCTTTCAGAGGTGTTGCAAAGTTATAAAAACTGTGAATCATAAGCTATGAGCAACTCATATCTTCTGATCTCCTCCATCACTTGCTGTCACCCTTGTTTTCATAGAGGAAGATCTCTGCACCTACTGCCAAGAGTGGTTCAATAACACTTGTTTTCAATGAACTGCTGTGAGGGGAGTTTCCAACTCTCACTATGATATATTAGTAGAATCTTTCTGAGCAAAAGACTCCTGTCTTTTCTGGTCCTTTGCTGGCTTTCAGACAATGATGACTTTCAAAAATATTATCATCTCTGTGCCTAAAGCTACATGTCAATTTGGTTTTGTTGTTTAAAACAGTGCTGACCATAAACTACTCTACAATTAATTTTTGGGTTCCATAGTGTGGTTACTACTTGATATGTAGTTTTATACGATGCTTGTTTTCCCAAAATCAACTTCAAGCCCTACTTTGTGCCAGATTGGTAGGCTTTAGATCCCTCTACATAAGTCGTTCTGCTTGGATCATAAGTAAACTTTTTTTTTCAGTATCCTAATCAGAAACATGTAAACAAGTTAAAAATGTTTTTATATCCTGGGGAGTCTATTGTCTAAAGTTACAGCAACATGAATTTCAAATTCAAACTTTTTAAAGCTGTTGTACAATATAATAATGATTTGATTAAGAATAGCAAACATGAATCTGGTTTCAAAGTTATCTTGAGTACAAACTTATGTTTAGTTTTGTCTGTTAACAGTCATTACTCCTCCAGTAGACTACTTAAATCTACAAATGCTCCAACCATTTATGTAAGTCTGATAGAAATTATCCCAGTTAACCTGGGAATTTATACTATGCTTCAAATAATTAGAATAGCCTGGTTCGCTAGATCTGACTGGTGGATGAAGGGAATGGGAGGAAGAAAGGGAGTTGTCATTTTTCTCACTTCCAGGAAATTCGGGTTCCTTAAAATGTGGAATAGAGATAGTTATCATGTCCTTCTCTAGGACAAGAGAGGCATGCTGTGATTCAAAAATACTGCTTTTATCTTTGTGATCTTACCATATTTGTTTGGGATTCCAGAAATCAAAGTTACAGATTTTTAAAACAACTAAGATGTTAACAAGGTTAAATTTTCTGCATGTTTCTTAATTCAACAGTAAAAATGGCAATTTTATATGAATTTTCTGGGGTGAGAATAGTGAAGGAGTCAAGTTGTTGTCCCAGGTTCTTTCACCTGGTGAGCAAGAGCCAATCAACACACTGAATTAAGATATTTAATTTAATTACAATTCTGTGGAATCAGACATCAGGCATCTAACACAGTCAGTACACCTTTTATGAAACAAGCACAGTCTTTTATACTAAAAAGATAACAAAGAAACTACACAGGACAAGGTGATTGTTCACTCACCTTTTAAACAAAATTCTCACTGCGCATGTGGTGGTCTTGGTCGTTTTCATTGCACTGTCATTTACAAATACAAATTTCTCTGAGGGGTTTATATAATTATCTAAGGTAACTTGATACTGTATTTTCATTCTATCAGGTATCACCAAGTTATTATTTAACCTTATACCCTATTACAGTCTCTGAGTCTCTTTGAACAATTAGTCAGCAATGAAATAGGTATTCTACTCCTGCAGACTCTTCATTGCATTCCTTTCCTAGGGATTCTTTATTACTCCATTGCTCCTGCACCTTCTCATCATAATTTCAAGACCAAACCACAGTTGCAGTGAATTATTTTGTGGCTTTTTAACTTTATCCAATATCAAAGTCACCAGCTCATCTTGAAAATTCTACCAAAACATGACATAGAACAGTGTATCAGAATTTCAGGAGTGCTCTCTTGGGCTGATTTGTAGCTTTGAAAGATAATTGACTTTTGTTTTGATATTTTTTAATGAACAGAAATTTATAACTAAGCTGAACAAGACCAGAGATAAAGTGAGTGCACTAATGCATAACATTTACTTCCTACCCTATGTTTGGAGAAGAGCTTTTGCAACCCAGGTTTGCTGCTCCTTTCAGAGTAATGGCAATGTAGATGTTCATCCCAGTTCATCTATAAACTTTATATTGTAACAAGGAGGAAGTCACTGAAAAGTATTTATCTACTATGTTCACTTGAGAGAAAAATGAACATGTTGACCTTCCATTCCTTCCCCAATTAGTTTTCTTCTTATCAAAGGATGACAGCATTTAGCACAAGGACAAATGCCTGCATTTTTGTGAGGAATGTAGACAATGCTGTCGTGAAACAAATAGCCTCCAGGAGCAAAAAATGGAAGCCTTTCAAAAGGCTTAATGTGTAAAAGAGGCCATTTCAACGAACCAAGCACTGTATGTCAAATGTCTAAATAAAGGGGGAAAAAAGGCCTTTGGAAAAATATTTTTCCTACTACCCTGAACTGCAGTGTATTTACTGGAGAACTAAATACACATGTCAATGATAAAATTTTAAAATGCCCTGTTTATTCTTATGCAATATGCATTTTCCTACTTAGGCTTATCATACCAGTTATTTTCTTTATTATTCTTGATATTTAGAGACTGAAAGCAAAAATAAGCTTCCTAAAGCATGTGAGCTGAATAGTAGGCATATTTTTTTTCCTACACTCTATCTCTGACTGAGAACTTCATTGCAACAATTTTTTTTTTTGTCCTTACTCCATTAGAATCAAGGTAACATACCCTCTGAAATAGCTTTGAAATGTAATAATTCCAAAAGTAATAAAAAATATAATTTGTGCTGTTCTGATGGGAAAAGTATATTTCCCACTTATGTAGTTTGGGAAAGTAATTGCATCGTTTGGAAGCTACAGAAGATTTGATGTTATTGCTGCAGCTTCTGTCTGTAAAACTTTGTGTTGATTCTCCCCATTTTTTTCCTTTTATGGGTCCAAATTTTTGAATATCTGATGAAAGAGTTACAGGAATCCATGGTGTAAATACTCACACATAGAAAAAAATATATATTTTTAATCACAAAAGTTCCAAAACAAATGTTGGAAATCTTGTATTGGTTTCTATGTGTTACTTTCTTTGCAGAATAATAGTTACTGCTTTAGCAGCTTCTATCACCATATGTGTACAATAAGTAAATGAACACAATAATGAACACAGAAAAGAAGGCTAAACCCACCCAGCTTAACAAATCCATTCTCCCACCCGCTGTGTGCTGGAACATGAACAGAGCATTGTTTGGATCATAAGGATTAGTAAAATAACAGTCTTGGTGAACAACATGGTCATGTGGATAAAATGATTATTTCTTAACGTCAGTGCATGATAGCTGGGATACCATTGATTGTACTTACTTAACGCATTATTCTAATCCAATGACTGCGGGAAGTATATAATTATTTCAGCTGAACAGATCAACAATTATACACAAAATAAAGTTAAGAATATTTTATATAAATGAATTGTGATCCTCCTTTTTTCCTCTTTCGTTTAAAATGAAATTACTATAATTAAAGTTTTCCTTACAAGCCATTTCTCTTTCAATGGCGTTTCTCTGTGAGAAATGAAGAGTATAAAATATCTTTACAAGTAGAACTGAAATAAGCTGGGTTAGTTGTTAGCTGCCCTGTTTATACTGAAGTTATACAGCATCAAATTTCAAAAGTTATCATGATTGCTATTCTGTGATATTTTAATGCACAATAGGGCTTTGACTATTGAATCCATGATGTAAAGAGTTTCATTACTACATCACTCCTGTGTGTTCTGCTAGATCAGTGTAAATTTAAACACAAAATTGTAGACTTAATCTGTTCCTACTCTTTTCCATCTTTGGAACTGGGGTAGCAACTACTTTTAAAGATTGTGACATTAATGAGTGAGACTATTGAAAATTAGGTAGGAATACTTCTACACAAAACATTAGCAGTCTTCAGTTTATATTCTTCTAAAATGTCCAAAGTCTGTCTTTCTTACAAAGTGTCTTTTATCATAGAATCATAAAATACTTCGGGTTGGAAATAACCTTTAAAGGTCATCTAGTTAGATAAGGAGGGACATTTTCAACTAGGTCACGTTGCTCAGAGCCCCATCTAACCTGACCTTGAATGTTCACAGCGATGGGATATCCTCTATCTCTCTGGGCAACTTGTGACAGTGTTTTGTGACTATCATTGTAAAAAACTTCTTGCTTTCATCTAATCTAAACCAGCCCTCTTTTATTGGAGCCTTGTCCTGTTGCCCCAGGCCCTGATGAAATGTTGGTCCCCAGCTTTCTGTAAGCCTCCTTTAAGTACCAAAAGGCTGGAACTGTTAGATATGGTTGGTTCACCCTTTCTTAAATTTCAATTTCTTTGAAATTTCTTTGAATTTTTAAAATTTTAAGTTGTTTTTGATCCATGTCCAAAAAGGATCTTAGATGCACACCTCAGGTAACATAGTTCATACTCTATGGTGATTCATAAAAATAATAGGAAGGAGGCAATGTTTTTGGTCTTTTCCCTAGCTTATGGATATTTAGGTTCAAATTTATTCTGTAGTGTTTCCATTAGGCCATTTTACATTACAGTCATTGAGAGCCTCCCAACATAAATTCTTTTGTTATTGCTATTCAAAACAAAGACAATACTCATTAATGAAAAATAAAATCAGTGGGGAAGCTTAACATTCTGTAGTAGATGGAAATAGCAATAGTGCCCTGGTTTTACTCCTAGTCATACTATTTGGAAGGGGAACCCTTCTGTCTTCCACAAAGCAAGATTTGCAAAGGATGTTTGGGAAGAGAAGCAGAACCATCAGGTACATTTTGCACTCTGTCATGAGAAATGAGTGGGATGCCAAAGGTATTCCCAAAACAAATTATTTTTCTTATCCTAAGAAGTGATAACTGTTTTGTAAGGGAGAAAGACACAATATTCCCCTTATGGCAATGAGACATCAGCATGCAACTCTTGATGTCTCTTATCAATGTTCTCACTTTTCTATCTTCAGCATGAGAGAAGGATTTGCTCAAGTTTGCTTTGCTGCTGTGACCTCAGTTTCTTTGCCATCACTATTGCCATTATGATTAATGTAGGCCCTAAACACATTCTAATACAGACAGATGTATGCAGATCATTTATACAGCAGGCAGGGCCATACTTGGATTTATGCAAAATAAATGAGTATTTATTCTTACAGTGTTTCCTGAAGATCCTTTTCAAAGGATTTGGCTTGTGGATTTACTGTGTGGACAGAAACATTTACATACTGGAAAAGGGGTGAGTGAACCCACACCTGAAGGATCTTGTAGAAAAGGACTACCAGTCTAAGGTGATGTATGTTTCAAGACATATTTAGTTTATATAGGGGGAACCAGCACATCGCAAGACATTGGAATGATGTGTCTCAGAAGAGGATGGTGAGGTTGTGCATTCCAATGTCTTCTGAAAGGGAGCTCTATATTTCAAATGCCTTGTCTCAATGAAGGCTCACTGAAAGGAGCAATTCTAGACTCAAGTGCAAGTAGAGAATGCCAAAGGACTTAACTCTCATTTTAAAAATTTATTTCAATTGATTACTTTGAAGCAGAAGTAAATGAAAAAAAAAAACAAACCTAATTTTCTTCACACAATTCCTATTTAATATCCTTTTTTTTCACTATTCCTCTAATCTTATGCTTCAATTATTTCTGTTTCTGACAGTGCTTTTTAATACCTGCAAACAAAATCAGCTAATTTATGCAATGCTCCTGAGATCCTAAGTCACACTTTAATTCAACTGTATTGAGCCAAGGTATATTCATACCCTAAAAGCCTTGGAAAATAATACCCAGCTTGATGCATATGTTAGCATTGACCTGAAACCATTTTAATATCACAGTCTTACATCCTGAAACACACCAAACAAGTTCACACACAGTTTTGCCTTTTGTTCCAAAATTAATTATGATGAAGCTACCAATCTGAATTTTTATTTTAGTATTGTGCTTAAACTTGAATTCTTACAATGTAAAGGTTACTGAAGGTGCAGTGGCTTCAAAACTATTTATGTCTAGTGGCTAGCATTCAATTTTTCTAATGCATGAGTAAGATTTGGAGATTATTCCCTAATTTTGTGAAAGCTTTTTAAATCTGACTTAGAATGATGCTGGCATTTAAGTCAACAGTTGTTAAAGTCATTGTATCAAATACTATCCTTATGGTTATTTTAGGATTATGTTTGAAAATTAGAACTGAACATTGAACTACAGAATTACCAAGGAAACTAGTAACTGTCAATACCACTATAAATCTGTAAAATTCTACAGTATAAAATCAAATCTTTCACAATTAAAGCTTTTTTCTTGTTTTATTTTTTTATAAAATACCACTGGCTGTGACTGAAGAAAGTAAGGTGTTGAAATCTCAAGAAAAGTTTTGTTCCTTGTACTTTTATTTCCAAAAAAAGATGGGAAGGGCAGACTGTCAAATGAAGAATTGCTGCCCTAAAATTGCACATTATCATGTCACTGAGTCACTATATGCTAATGTTGGACTATGTGATATGATAACACATTCATCAGAATGCCATTTTTTGTGATAGTGCCACACAAGTTTGGTTATTTTGATTCACATTAAAATATCTGTACTGCTGTTCTAGCCCCCCACCTCCCCCTCCCACTTCCCCCCAGTAGTTAAAAATACTTTTATAGATATTTGGAGATGTATCAACAATTTTTGGAAAGCTAAATCTTTTGTTTCTAATTCCTAGAAATGTACAATTTTAAAGCTCTTTTACAAGTGCTATATTCTCAGAATCGTTCAAGCTGGAAAGGACCTCAGGAGACTTATAGTCCAGCTACCTGCAAAAAAAAAGGGTCTGAGTTTGAATTCAGGAAGGATTGCTCAGTGCTTTGTCCAGTTGGGTCCTGAAAACAAAGGACAGAAATTTCCCAGTCTGTTTGGGCATGCAGTTCCATCGCTTAATTAGTCCCATGGGGAAAAATATGTTCTCATCTATAACTGTAGCCTCTTTTTCTTACCCCAACTCCTTGTTCATCTCTCTGTAGCAGCTGAAAGATTACTTTTTGGTCTGTTCCTCCTCCAAGGTGAACAAGCATTAGTTCTACAACTTCTGCCGGCAAGCTAAATACTCCAGCCACTGACCATTCTGGTTGCCTTCTGCCAAACTTGTTTCAGTTTCTGAACATTTTTCTTGTATTAGGTGGCCCCAAATCGGTTACTGCATTTAGATGTAGTCTAAGAAGTGCTGAGAAGATGGAGATAATCACCAGACTCAACCTCATGCCACTTTTCACACAGAAAATGCACTGCTGGCCCTTTGTTACTGCCTGGCCCCTACTCAGCTTGATGCTCCCCATGGTTTCCAGTCCATCTCCACAGAGTTTCTCACTGACTGAACCATCTTCAGCATGTGTCACTGGCAGGGGCTCTGCCTGTCTAAGGCTCAGCCTGTGTCGTTGTTGAATTTAATCAGATTCTGTCTGGCCCATTCATATAACCAACCTAGGTGCTTCTGAATGCCAACCCTGCCTCCAACTGTGTTTATTTCCCCAGGGCTGAAATTCGCACACTTGGTGACAGTGCACTCTGCTGGCCCCAGGACAGAACCCTGCAGTAGTCCACTTGAAGCCAGACTCCACGTAGAGAGCAAATTATTAATTACTAATTTATGAGCCCAGTGTTGAAGTCGGTTTTCCAGTCATCTACCTGGCCTTCCACTTAGACCCCAACACTACAGTATGCAGTTAAGGATATTGTGGTGACTCTGCTGAAAGCATTCCTGCAGGCAACGTAGATTGCATCTACTGTTCCCCCATCATTTGCAAATACAGTAATTTCATTACTGAAGGAAATTAGGTGTTCAGGCATGATTTACACCGGGTATCTTCCGGCTGACTTCCCAAACATCCTTTTCTCCATGTACCCAGAAATGGTCTCCAAATGGGCTTGGTCTGAGATTTTCCCAGAAACTGGGAGCAAGACTGACAAGCCTGGACTTCTTTTCATTTTTTTTTTTTTTATTATTTTTTTTCATTCTTTTAGTAGGTTTCAAAGACAATATTTGTCTTTCTCTAGGTGTCACAAAATTTCCCCCATTTCTATGACATTTCAAAGATGATAGGGATAAGTTTTGAAGAAACATTGGACAACTCTGTCATCATCTTCAAATGCAAACTTCTAGGCACATACAGGGCAAGTAGGTGATCTGAGATAGTCAGCATGGCTGTACTAAGGACAAATTGTGCCTGACCGGTCTCATGGCTTTCTATGGTGGAGTGATGGCAACAGTCAGCAAGGGAAGACTGATGCCCTCTACCTAGTGTTCTGTAAGGCTTTCAGCATGGCCCCACATGTGATCCTCTTCTCCAAACTGGAGAGATACACATTTGAGGGGTGGACAGCTTGGTGAGTTAGGAATTGGCTGGATGGATGCAGCCACAGGGTTGTGGCCTAGCTCTATGTCCAGGTGGAGGCTGGTGACAAATGGTGTCCCTCGGCATTTTGGAACTGGCACCCTTCAATATCTTCATCAATGGCATAGACAGGGATCAAGTGTTAAATCAGCAAGATTGCAAATGACACAAGCCTGACACAAAAGAAGGGTGGGATGCCATTCAAGCAGGCAGACAATATCGAATAGTGGACCCATGAGAACCCCATGGAGTTCAATAAGCCAAGTGCACCTTGGTCAGGGCAATCCCATACCTGAGTATAGACTTGGAGGTGAACAGACTTGTTGAGAACAGCCATGTGGACTATGACTTGGGGGTTCTAGTGGAAGAAAAGCTGGACATGAGCAGGCAATGTGTACTTGCAACCCAGAAAGCCAAGCATATCCTGGGCTGCATCAAAAGCAGCATGGCCAGCATGCTGGGCTAGGGAGGTGATTTGTCCCCTTTAACCTGCTTTCATAAGACCCCACCTGGAATACTGCATCCACCTCTGGGATCCTCAGCACAAGAAAAATGCTGACCTGATGGAGCAGGTCCAGAGGAAAGCCATAAAGAGAATCTGAGAGCTGGAGAATTTATCTTATGAAGACAGGCTGAGAGGGTTGTGTTTCAGCCAGGAGAAGAGAAGGCTCCAGCAAGACTTTATTGCAGCCTTTCAGTACTTAAAGGTGTCTTGCAAAAAGGTGGGAGAGGAACTTTTTTCATGGTCAGATAGTGATAGGGTAAGGGGGAATGGTTTTAAACTAAGAGAGAAGAGATTTAAATTAGATGTGAAGAAGAAGTTCTTTACTCAGAAAACTGAGGCACTGGAATTAGTTAGGCAGAGAAAAGGTGGATACTCCATCCCTGGAAGCATTCAATACCAGGCTGGATATAGCCCTCAGCAACCTGATTTGGCAGATGGTGTCCCTGCCCACGGCAGGGAGGTTGGAACTAAATGGATCTGTAAGGTCCCTGCCAATTGAAACATTCTATGGTTCTATGAAACCTGGTTCCATGGACTAGATTCTGGACTTGTTTTTCAATAAATTTGACAGCTCCTCTCCTGCATGAGCCCTGCCTTTAGGCACAAAGACCTGAAACCTTACTGTTAAAGACTAAGGCAAAAATATTGAGTACCTGTACCTTATCTGCAGCCATTTTCACTGGATGAAGTCAGTCTTCCTGTTCAGCACTGGGTCCACATTTTCATTGTGTACTTTTTCACTGCTTGTGCAGGCGATAGAAGTTTTCATGTTGAGATTCAAAGTGAGCCTTGTGTTTCCTAACAGTAGTCCTACGTACATGGGAAGAAGTTATACAATCTTCCTGTGTAGCCTGCTCTCACTTACAATTCCTTTTTTTACAACTCCTATTTGATACTTAACCTGAGTTATGTGTTCCACCTTTAGCCAAGCTAGTCTTCCAAGTCATCTTCATATTTTCCAGAGTACCATGGTTGCTACTTTGACAGTACCATCCCCAGCTTGTTCTTCCTTCTTTGTAAGTATTGGGTCCAGTAGAGCTTCTACCATTTCCTGATTCATTCAGCCTCAACAGCAAGCATGCAGTTTTTCTCAGAACTCTCTAATGCCCTTATCCCCTCTTTTACTTGTGTCCCAGTGAAATGCCTTTGCAGCAGATGTCAGGGAGGTTAATGTCTCCTGTAAACCAGGACACAGAGACTTCCTTGAGTTGCTTAAAACTGAACTTTGTGCACGTCTTCATTTGATAGGTGTGTTGGTAACAAACTCTCACCTCAAAACTAACATTCCTTTACTCTCTTATAATCCTAGTGCTCATAGTCTTAGTCAGCCTATTTCTCATTCCATTACTGAGCCCAGAATGCTCAAGATGCCTATTCACATGAAGACCCTTCCTCCTACCATTCCCTTCCTGAGAATTTTGTATTCATCCCTTACAGAGCTACAGCCATACAATGTGTCAAAGCACCCCAGGGTTAGAACAATGATGTTATACTATGGTTCTGCATCATCATGTGAAGGTCTCACACTATCTGTTTATTTGTCCAGTTTCTCACAAAATGCTTTCTGCAATTTGAGTTGTGTAAATAACATGAATTTTACCCTTTTTTTTTTTTTAATTCCAGAGATTTTGTGTTCAATCATAATAAGGTTTTGTGTTCTGAGCACAAAATTACAGCTAACACTGTGCATATCTGTCTTCAGATTTCTCATTAGTATATTCCAAAAAGCCCAGTAAAAATAATACAGGTTGATGCTAAACTCTCTGATGAATACAGACTAACATTTCTAATATTTTTAAGGACTCCACTGCAAATAGTCCTGTTATCAGTGCAAGATATTATGACTAAAATTCTAGCCATGAGCTGAAATTGTGATTGCACTGGGAAAGCTCAAGGCTCTGAATTTTAAAAAGGACCTTTACAGACTGGTGTCTTGGTTTAAGAAAATTTAAGAGGCAGACACTCCAAAATGAATTACCTCCCCTTTAAATTTTAACCACTTCCTTTTATTCAAGAAAGAGAGATGAATGTCAGTAGATATAAATGAAAAAAGTAACCATTTACTACAAATCAAAACAGCAACAGACAAAAAATAATAGTGAGAATAACTAGCTACAAATTTGCTAAATCTCTCAGACCTCCAGAAAGCTTGTCTGACAAAGAGAAACAATATGGCAGAGAACCCCCTCCTCCAGACAGCACCCTCCGCAGAGGACCTCATGGTCTGGGTGGCAAAGGCAAAAAATGGCAGACAAGCCCCATTCAGCTCAGCCTTCCTCAGCAGGAGCTTATGAAGCAGCTCTGGTGGCAGAAGGAAGGTGCTGGCATTGCCTGGGAGCTGCAGCCCTGCAGAGCCAGCCTCGCCCATCCCTCGTGGCCGTGCGCGTGTGAGGTCCCTGCTGCGCGCGCTGCCCCTGCCCGCTGGACTCTGCTGGGCAGTGCTGCTGCCTTGGGTCGCTGCCTCGATGCAGGAAGGATGAAAACATTCTCACTGAACACCAAAGAATGGTGGCCTGTCCCCAGCCGGCTCTGGCTCAGTTCAGTGGACTGGGAAGTTCACTCTGAAACACAGCTGGACTGTGGAATGCAGCTTCTTGGGTTGCTGCCGTTGCTACTTGGAGATCTGTCTGAAGCAACCTCCTCAGGAGCCCAAAGAGAAACAAAAGAAGGCTTCTGCCTTGCACCACGTCAGTTTTCCCTGCAAGAACAAAAAGGCAAGAGCAAGAGAATTTCTATCTGAGTGCCTCTGAGCTTAAAAAGGAACCCTGGGGCCAACCCACTCCATGACCCCATTTCCAGATAACTAACAATTTTTGGCATATGACATAGCACAGATAGATATGGATATACAATAACATTTTGGGTTATCCATGACAATAGGTGAAAAAGCAGAGAAAAATCATGTGCTTTATGGTCAAAGATTGAATATGTACAGTTGCAACAGGAAAGATGCTGATTATTCCTAAATGAACAGTGGTAGAGCATATTAATTATCTTGTCAGTTATTTCCTGAGCTTAGTTCTCTGTATGTCACAGGAAAACTCATTTCAAGTTCGTCGGGATTGAGGTGATTATCTACACATCCATCAATCTGATTGCCAGGGAAGCGGCAAAGTTGTTTCCTTCTGAATTCAAAGGTAAATGTTCTAAACTGGTTAAAATAGGCAACCAAGAGTTGTTAACGTGCCCCTCCTGACATTCAAGTACTTTTAAAAGAATTATAGCGCTGAAAGGATAGCGCTGTCCTACAATGGGTATGTGACCTACTGAAGCATCTTTCAGGCAGGATTCTGGCAGGTTCTCTGTGCAGAGCTTTGAACAGCCTCCTAGGAGGTGATCTGCTTGTATTTGGCAGGTGTTTCTAGATATGGAGGAGAACAGAAATAACCTACACCCACTTTTAGGGTAAAAACATTTGAAAATTGATTCATGTAAGAGCAATCCACCATGTCTTCCATGAAATAAATTATTTTTAAGGCAACACAGTTGCTGTGAGAAGTGTAAACAATACTTACATCAGCTAATTTATCCCTCATCCTCAGTATGCTTATAAAAGTATATGCTTATAAAAACATACACCTTTTTTTTTTTTTTTCCCTAAGAAAAAGACAGTGAGATTCCTTCTTTATCCTTTTTTTACATCACAGTTCTCCAAAAAGCAAACAAACCCTCCCACTTCTTACAAACCCCGGATGGAAGCTCTTTTTCGCTTATTTTATACAACATCCCCATAGTGGTCTCATGCTACAGAAGGTTCTGGCTTGAATGAAGTCAATGTCACTCTTTAATCAGTTGCAAGGATCACTGCTAAGTCACCTAAGACTTAATTCTTTTGTCCCTACAATTGCTTCAACTAAATATTCCGTTTTCACAATACTGCTAGCTCTCACTGCCTCAAGGAGTGAGGGACACTGGAGCAGAGACATCAAACTAATGTCTCTGATGTGTCATTGCACAGCATATTGCCATTAGGACATCAAGCCAGCATGATTTATAAGCAATTTTAATTAATTTTCTGAGTCATTTCCTAAGGGCTTAATTCTGTAATCTTATTACCATGAGCCTAACATGCTATAGTAAGACTATGCTTTCTAATCTTTCTTTTGTTGTTAAATACAATCTCTGCTTTCATTAGGAAACTCTTGAAATAAAGCAGGTTGCTCTTTTGCATGGTGAAGTTTGTCCGTGTTCATTAGAAATTAGTACTAGAATGTAGTTGAGTATATTAGTTCTTAACTCAGAACTCATCACCTACTCATCTCCTTTATTCTTTTACTATGAAATCATGCCAGAAGTGACCAAGGTTCCTACTTTAAAGAAGCCACATATCTAGAATTTTAGATATGGAATAATCTCAGCCCCATTTTATTTTATGTACACAGAATCAAATCTTAATCCCATTTAATTCAGTGAAATCTAGATTTCTTTTTACCCATTATAAGCAAATAAACTGTGCTTATGAAGATATGTACAGATTATGAAGTGCAGAATGGTGTGCTTTTACTGTTTGCTTTTTAGCCTCTGCTTTAAAAAAGGAAAATGATAAGTAGATGATTTGCTAAAAGCTAAATACCTTTGATTATTAGTATTTTTCCCAAGAATTTACACATGGTATTATATGGGTTAGTGATTTGGAGGTTAAGTTATATTTATTGCATCCCACTTTCCATAAGCAGTTTTTAGCTGCTGTAAATTCACATTATTCTGAAGGATCCTGATCAAATATAATCATCAAAATTTTAAGTTACCAGGGCATTTTATGTGACATAAGTTTTTTAAAATAATTTTCAAATCACAAATGTGTAATATCATTACTTTGACTTTGAATATTCTAATTATTCCCTTAATATGATTTAATATGTTATTTAAAATATTAATACCCACAGCATTATCAAATACAAGCATCATTTCTGTTATAGAAATTAGAGCATGAAATTTTACATGGGGGAAATAAACACGTTTTTAACACAGAAGACTGGGGGAACTGAGTCAAGGCTTACATCAGTTAGAAGGCAGGCAGGTCTCATACTCATGAAGGAGCACAGAGCTGTATGCCCTTATAAGAGTCCAGGGCAATAGAAAAGAAATATAAAATGGTTATATAATTATCAGTAACATTCCAATGCCCTCCAGAGTGCCCTAAAGATAAAGGATAAGTACAGAGTGAAGAAAGATAGTTTGTCTGCCCTATGAGCTTTACATCAGTTATGGGACAAGAAGAAATTCAGCTGTCATGTATGTCTTTGGATCTTTCTGCCATCATTTATCACAATTTTCCCAATATTATTCTGCATCATTTATCACAATTTTCCCAAAAATATTCTGTTCCTACATGCAGGAAATCTGGTTGACCATAAACGAGAAATCATTAAAGACTGAAATATGTAAAATTTGAGTATGAAAACAAGTTGAGTTAGGACATCAAATTTTAATGTGGAAGGTTTTCATTCTTTTTGTTTTGTTTTGTTATTGACAGTGTTATTACAATTAAAATTGGCTGTGATATTTTAAAGTGATTGATTTCCCCATTTTCAAAAGCCATACTTATACCTTCCTCCTCTTCATACACGTTTAGATTATTCACAATGTGCAGACACAGGTGAAGTATGGTGCTTTTGTGAATATCAAAAGTGTATTAAGCATGCTAATGTAACAAGAGAGCACTTTGATAGTGTACAAATTGTTGTAAGAGTTCTAGCAGTACAATTTGAAGAAAACGTTTTAAGAAATGATTTAAGTCATCTCATTATTATAAGGAAGGGAACACCTAATTTGTTTCTGTTCTCAAAAGATGAAAAGTACAGAAATGAACAGTTAAAACATCTTTCATACTGTCACTTTGCATCAACAGAAAATGGACATAATTATCGGAAAGAGGATTGCACTAAAAGCCTGTGATACTGTTTTGCATCATGTGTGACTTTATCAGTCATGATAAATTCTTTACTCTTTTGGAGGTCTGACACCATTAGTAGTGAAACACAAAGAAGTGAGCTCAATCCAGCTCAGGTGAAATGACTGGCTATCCTCCCCTTCTCCTCAAAATCACAATACAGAAGTGAGAAATGAGAGAGGTCCTGAAGAGTCCTGAAAGAGTCTTTGGATCCTAAAGGAGAGGGCACTGAGGACAAGAGAAAAAATGAGAATCTATATGTTAATTAAAGAGTCAACTTGCATTAAATTCCACTCAAAAAACTTGCATTAAATTCCACTCAAAAATTTGTATATTTGAAAGGGTTGGTCTGGATGGATGTATACAGCTTACCAAGGGTGAGGAAAGGTATTAAACTTTTTTCCTAAACTACTTGCTCAGCAGTCACAAAAGTGCAGAACTTTTTGCCTAGGCAGACTGCTTGCAACTCAGACGTCCTCTCATATGTCTAATTTCTAGTGTCCACAACACTGTTTTTTCCTCTGATTTACATGTTTCCTATGGATTAAGTGGTGAAATGGCAACAAATAAAGCACAGGAGATTGATTAACAATGGCTTCACTGTATTTAAAAGCAAAACTTTTTAATACAGATGTACAATTAAAAAGGCTTAGCAGCTAGC
>WBNO01030684.1:0-58756 GCA_013400575.1 Peucedramus taeniatus
CTTCACCAGACATCCAAATAGATGTTGATGTAAAAGTAATTGTGTGGAATACAAGAACCTGTTGTAACTGGCAAAAAAAGTTAAAGCTGCTTGCTACAACATCTAATTAAAGAGAACAAACCAAACCCACACATGGCGCCCTGAAACTTCACCCAGAACGTAAAAAAAAAAAAAAAAAAAAAAAAAAAAATTAAAGGCAAATTTTAAACTATAAACCAACAATCACCTGCAGGAGGGATATGTCATGCAAGATATTCTTAGACTTCTTATTCTAGAGGAACTGCAGATGGGGTTTATAAGTCTCTCTCAAGATATTATGACATAAATCACACAATTTCCCATAAGCACAAAGTACAAGATCTGAGAAGACAGCCAGGACTACCTACGTTGTTTGAAGCTACTCAAGAAGCCTTTACTACTGAATGAGGCTAATGACAGGACAGAAGTGACTCATTCATTGACACGGTAACCTTTACCTGGTACAGACCAAGAGAAGCTGGACTGACATCACAAGAGTTGTTTGCTCATACATCACTTGCCTGTCATTACACTCTCCCTCTGATAGATTATTCCAGTAAGTGGGCCAGAAATAGCATTGACGTCACAATTCACATCTGCTACTGTAATCATTCACCTATCTCCCATTTTCAGGTGAGACAGAAGCCCCCAAAAATTATTCATGGTGCACAAAACATCAACAGTTATTTCATTCAACTTAGAGCTCTTCTTCAAAGAGACAGTGGAATAGAATGCACACAAGCCATCAATAGCTTCTGTCAGCTCAATGGAAAAATCAAATTCTCCAGCTGAACTGCAGGAGGAAGTTCACAGACTGCTAAACATGAAAGGAAAAGGTTGTAAAGCTTTTAGCACTGACCTTGTACAATCTCAGACCTCACACCATGGCATTATCACACCTGCACTAGTGCAGAGTGGGAGGGAGAAGGCATGCAAGCTGAACGTGGATGAATGACAAGGGGTAAAACTTGAAACAGAACAATTTCCAGATGGTAAACCAAACAGCAGAAGCAGCAATATGGATTAGGCACAGTTCAAAAGCCAGTATTTTCAGAGCAGTTCACTTGAAAGAGTACAAAAACCTGTAATTCAATGAAAATAGAAAAAAGTTCACTGCTTTTTAGGTGTCTTGAAGGGGAATTGTCAAATACCTTGCACCTTATATGTGCAAGGTATTTGACAGTTATAACTCAGGTTGAAAAACTTCTTACCCTGTAGAGGCTTACCTGGGTAGCTGAGACATTTTCAAATCCAAGATGTTTTGTACAAATTCAAAACTGCTCAGTGATCTACTGGAATCACCTACATGGATTCTGCTCTGTCCACAGTTGCTGTCTGACTGTTATCTATTTTTTATCTGCTTAGGAATAAAACAAAATAATGATAAAACAAAACTAGCACATTCATGTTTTTATCTTAGAGAAAGTACTTTATTTCTGTGCACATGTTGCTGGAGTATAGCATTGAAGGGCACAGCTCTAGACATAACCCCTCCTCCACAATCCCCATTCATTTGTTTATTTCTCTGCTCTTCGTTTTGATTCTCTTTTCAGCATTCCATAGCCACTATCACTATGCTTCCATAAGAATAAACTTCCAAGAGTCTATTCAGCATCCCTGCATGGAGCTAGGCAGTGCTGGAAGTATCAATCACACATTTCTGCATCCCATCCTGCCTCCAGTAAACCCTAGTCAATACTCCAGTTGTAGGCACATACATATTGAAAGAATGGGACTAGATGAAATTCTTAACATTTGGCCGTTTTGAATATATTTGACAGCAGATCAATTCCTCACATCCTGTGTGAACAAATTTTGTACCTACAAAAAGGCACAGAGAAGAAAAAGAACACTTGATAAGGCAGGGTAATGGTGAGGGCTTGAAATTTTTAGAAACTTGCAAAGCATACAGGAAAGCATACATTCATGCCCCAATTTTATTTCATAACAATTCCTCAGATCTTTGCATGCTATCAGGTTTCTTCCTCTGCAATCATATGCCTTCCAATGACATCCCTAGACAATATTTCTTCACAAGAGACAGACATTTCTGTGCTCTTTATACTGACCTCTCTGTGCCCACATGCATAACAATTAGGCCAGGATTACAAGTTTTCATTTTTTTCATATTTAAAACCTTCGCAGCAGTGTCCTTTCATCCGTGTTGATGATGCCTAGAATAAGTTTTAATTTTTTTTTTTCTCTTTATGTAAAAGATATTATTTGCTCAAGTCAGTTAATGTTTCATCATTAAGTGGGAATTACTGTGGTTTTTACCTTATTGGCATGTTACAGGAAATTACTCATTACATTTTTACCTTGCTATATTGAGTCAAGTAAGTGTCTTGCCTTCTGAAAAGCAAAGTTACTAGAGCACTGATGAAAACTAATGTTTTAATTTGTCTCCAAGGTCACAATCTCCCAATTACAGTGCAGGCAAGAGCACACAGGAGGTTTAAGTAGCTATACAGACATCTGGTTTAATGGGTCTTGGGAGTGAAGAATTTGGAAACAACTTTCAAAGATCCCTTCGAAGTCTGTTTTTTTATGGTCTAATTCCATAAAATTAATGATTTTGAGTTTAAAATATGTAAAAAAACATGGAAAACCCACTGACACCTTTAACTTTCTTGCTAGACGTTCTTGGTTCTTTAGCTCATATAGCTAAAAGAAGCAGGCATTCCTTATGTTTTGATCTTATGTTTCATGTCACTATAAATTCCTTGATTTTCCTGTTTGAATGGCACTGGCAACTAAATGCTTAGCACAATTACCCCTGTATAGAGTTGTGTCTTATGTTTAATTAGCTCCTCACATGCAGAAATGGGTTGAAAAAACAGATGGTCTAACGACCCACATGGAGAAATTGCACTTGTATTGTTGTCTCTTACTCACATATTGGGCCACCTATAAATGTCAACACGATCCAAAGCTCACTGCTTATTGTCTGATCTTGACCTACTTTCCTGACTATTCTTGTTTCCAGCAAGTATTGGTCTTTCATAGGATTAAATGATGAACAAGAGAATGTAAAAACATTTATCTGGAGAAAATGAATGGAAAAGTGGGCACTAAACTCCTCTTTGTGCCTAACATATGCAAGCTGATGTATAAAAATAAATACAAAGAATGCATAGTTGATGATTCTTTGATACAGAGGACTCCATTAGTGCACTATCTCTGAAGCACATTAAATTTTCCAGTGCCAAATAAATCAGGTCATTATAGTTTGAGAGTCCTGTTTCGTTAATTGAAGAAAGATTCATTGTGCAGTTGTGCTCACAAGAGTGCAATAAAGCTGCAGTCCACCTAGGGTGCTTCTGAATAAGTTCCTACATCCACTTGAAGCATTGTTATAGATGTAAAGACACAGAGCATTCCTGTTTGTAATGTAGTTCTTTATTTATTAATCAACTTTATTATCTATTTTACAACAGTGACATTAAAACAAATTAGTAATGATGGTGAAATTCACAAAATAGTGAATTCCAGCCAGAAAAAAGTGCCTTCCAGGGCACTTTCAGCAGAAAAGCTGTTTGTTTGAATCTCTTGAGTATTGGGGGGATTTCTTATCATAAAATATCTCAAGTTAGAAGGACCCCATGAGGATTTTTCTGCTTTGCACATTTTTCACTGGTATTGGTACAATTATCAAAACTGAAAATAAGCTTTTAAGATGGAAATAAAGTTGTTTTTTTTGGGTTTTTTTAGAATGATTTTCCATAATTTAAATGCTGAAGAGTTGAATGAAAACACAAATGGCTATGAAAAATAAACAAAAAGTTTTGAAAAGTATTCATTTAAGAATTTCAGCGTGTAGATTTATAGATCATTTAAAGTAATTTTGGATTGAATTTTCATGCTAGTGCTTTATTAGGATTCATTTGGGTATCCTTTGGGAATTGTGCAAATGTGATCTAATGCATATTTTGGGAATGGAAATCTCTTTCCAATTCAGATCCTAGATAGAATCTTCCTATTTGTTGGGTATTCAAGTCCTAAATAGTAAGTGAACTTAACATTTATGAAGACGTTTCACAATTTTAGACTGCAAAATTTGACACATTGACCTTGAAATTGTGCATTTGTTAATTGTGAGAAAACAGTGGCATCTCTTTTGGCTCATACTAAACACTGAATCTTGGAACTTCCACAGTCATGTCTCTTTATTTCACAGGTATTCTGAGTGATGACAACAATAAATTTTCCATGTTTTTAATTATATTTAAATAAGAGGTGAACTCACTACACTCCTTGAAACATGCTAGCTAAAGCATGAAGCTAAAAGAACAATTAATGATTTCCATATTGGCAACTTCAAACCTATAATGATAATGTGCTTCCAACAACTTAAAAGATATGACCCATATATAAAGCCTAAATTTAGTAGTGGCAAAGTAGGCAAAGTAGATCTATTGCATTCTAGCATTAAAACATATTTAACATTTTACCAATAAAAAAAATTAGGGACAGAAGTAACTAAAATACAACAAAACCTGACTTTTCTCCATTGCAAATGAATTTCTGCTCATGGAAGGGTTCTGTGCATTGCAAATAGGGAAAGCTGAAGATATTGGCACAGTAGAATGCCTGTAGTTAAGCAAAAAGTAATTTTAAAGCTGAATATCATAGGAAGATTTCTTTTTTTTTTTCTCCCTATATTTGTTACTTGGGTTTGTGGGGGAGGGTTTGATGGTCTTTTTTTTGGTTTTTTTTTGAGTTGTTGTTGTTGTTGTTGTTGTTGTTGTTGTTTGGGTTGAGGTTTTGTTGTTTTGTTATTATAAGTTCCTTTGGTTTATTTATTTTTCTTATGGAAATAAGAGTTCCAAGCTTCTATAAACAAATATTTAAAAGGAAAGAAAATTATGGTCTTTCAAAACATAAACCTTTGTTAATAACTAAAAAATGTTATATTCAACAAGAAAACTTCCTTTTTTTTTTCATGTCGAAAACATGAAATCTTACCTGAAAGTTTAAAGTTCAACCTTCAAATCTGGTGAAAAAATAATACTACAAGATGAATGATTAATTTGATTTCACTGATAAGATATAAATAACACCTTCTTATAACTCTGTGGCATATCTTTTGCAACTGATGGTATTAACATCAGGGAGATGCTTAATACACCAGAAGTTTTAAAAAGACAATGTGCAACCTTTAGTAATTTTTTTTTTAATCAATTGATTAAGAAGTGAATTGCAGAGAAAATAAAGACAGCCTTAGAATTTCTTATCCACCTAAATCCAGGTGAGTCTTACAGCAGAAGATGACAGTCTTGACACAAGTCAAGGACACTGAGGGAGAAAATTCAGAGAGATGTTCTACCCTTCAGTACTCACCAACATGTCAACAGGGAGTCCCTGTTACAAGATTAAAAAAAAAAGGCAGATCACTAAGTATCTGTTTAATGAAAAAAATACCCAGAAAAAAGTAGCAAATCTATCTAAAAAGTGTATAGGTCTCAATTAAAAACAAAACAAAACCAAACACAAAACAAAACAAACCCCAAAATATTTTATTTTCCATGTGAAAGAAGGAACTTCTGTATAGATTTTCATGTGATTGTAGATACATTTTAAGCTATTCCTTCCACTGAAGAGTTAATTTTCACTGTTTTGCCTTGGAAGGGTAGGAGGAAGGTGAAAGAAAAAAGATTAATATAACATCTTATATTCTTTCCTTTACCATATTTTCTGGAGAAAAGGGCACAATCCATCCAAATGAAATTTTGAGAGAACTTTTTTTCTTCCTCAAAGACTTCTTGACTCTTTACTACTGTGTGTGATAGAGAGGGGGAGAAAAAAATGGGCAAAAGACTTGCTTTCTTTTTTACACTCTGTGGACTGGTTTTGGAACATATTGATTACTCAAGCAGGTCAAGGAATGTACTATTTATTCTTCTCTTTTCACACACTTTTTTTCTAGTACTGCTTTTATTTAATTTACTTTAGTTCTTTATTTTAAAAAAATACACAATTGATTTTGAGCTAATCGTAAATTAGGTTTAATTCTGACACAATCTTTTTACTTTCTGCTCCCATTTTCACTCTTCCATTATGCAAGACATAGAAGAGAATGCCACAGAATTTTAATTTCGTTACCCTTTAAGCTCTGTGTGGGTGGAACTTACTGAGTTGGCAGGGGAAAATTATCACAGTTGTTCCCAGCCAGAGAATAGCTATGTTAAAATATTTAGGGATGAAAGGAAACTTTCTTTTCTTTTTCAGAATATTTAGAAGGGTTATAAACAGCTAAGGAAAGTAAGAGTCAGGAGAAAGGAACATCAGAGTCAAATAATTTTTTTTTAATTCCTAAAGGGATGATAGTTGTGTCCATACAGTCCTCTAACATGGATGGTTAGCTTTATTTTGTTTTCTGCAGATGGATAGTCTTACAGTCTTGGCACCATAAGTGTAGACCTCCAATTCCTCTGCTGATATTTCCAACAGAGATAGCCAAGAAGTGTTTAATAGTTTTCTACTGAATTTTGCACTGATTCACTAAGGTGTGATAGTAAAAAACAAAACATCATCACTGCTAATTGCATGATTACTTGTATTCACTGTCCTTTCATATTTCAGAGAGTCTTCCAATATCCCAGGATTCCTGTAGCAATATTTTTGTGTCCTTTTACAAAAACAGCTCTAGACATTGCATACCCTGACCAGTCAGAGTGAGTTTGAAATTATCTCACTGACAACCCATACCATGCAGAGAAACATAAAAAACTCCCGTGGCTTCTGTGCCCCTTCTCAGTCTAATGTGAGAGAATCAATAGTCACAGGAGCTAACCAATTTATGTGGCCAGCTGTGAATCCTTGCCTGCATTTCTCTGAGGTTTCCACAGGACCTTTGTATGCTCATTTAAATTAAATCTGTCCTGCGTTCACATCCTTTTTTTAAAATGAATTGCAAAGTGACAGACTCAAGTTTCAGTTGGCTGCCTTCACAGATTCCCTGTGTCACTTTGGAGAAGCCTCATTTCTCTACTTATAAAATAAGGACATTATTTACTACTCCTCTTCTTTATCTGGTCTGTCTGTTTTTGAGCAGAGGATTCACTTGGGGCTTTGAAAACACTTCATATTTAGGGGACCTAGTGTCAGTCCAAGTGCTGCCTCAATAGAAACCACAACAGTGCCTTTCCTGTTGATTGTGTTTCACTTAATTTTGGGGAGTTGGGTGATATATTTCTGTTCAATTTCTGAACAGCTTTATAAAATTCTCCTTTACATATACCCACATTTTTTTATTTCATCCAGTTAGATGGATTCTGTTCTCTTCCAAGGATCATAAACATTACACAACACCCTGGAGAAGCCTTTGTGTATTTTTTTAATATTTTAGCCTCTGTGGATATAAACCAACTTGCTTGTCTTTTGATTGAAGCAGAGACTAATTAAGTTAGTTATATAATTATTATTCTAAAGACTCTCCTCGTATGCCTCATCTGTCTTTATGTTGCTGAAAAAGACATTTTCTTGTCTACATTTTTGCTGCCTGAGCAAATATAAATGTGCTCCTTAGGTCAGCTACTACTGAATACAATTTTTCTAAGTTAATGAGTGTAGAAAAAAAGAAAAAGGAAGAAAAAAATCATACTTATATAAAAACATATTTCCTAGCCCACTCAATAAACCATGTTGATTTCTCAGGGTCTCTTTCATTAACCTGAAAAAAACATTAAGGTCTATATAGATATAGGAATTTTCTGTTTGCCACTGCAAACTGTCCTGGGACAGAAATATTAGTATCCATTCACTGTCAAGGGCTGGATTCTGCTGGGTTTACTGATATTCCATATGAGACTGAGTTATTTATACCATCTGTAGATATCACTAAACCATCTAACCTAAACTAATCATTCAAAATAACCTCTTTAGACGTTTATCCGAGGGAAAAGATGAATAATGATGCTTATGTGTGTATCTTGTTTAAGGAGAAAAAAATCAAATAAACCAGTAGAGATGGACAGAGTTAAGGAAAATGAATCCACTTTCCTCCATGATTTAAATACCACTCTTCTGGAGCTAAGTATTGGCTCTTCCCTAGCTGTGAATGTAGACTCTTCAACATGCACCAACATCAACTGCAACAGCTGCTGAGGCATCAGAGGCCTCTTCCAAGGGTTCCTGTGAGACAATTCTGCTGTGCAAGCTGTCAGGAGTGCCTGCTGCTCCTCCCACTGAGCTGGAATTAGTGATTAACATGCTTTAGCTGAGGTGCTGTGCTGGTTTTGCACAGCCTGGTTTTTGGTGGTGGGGGACACACAGAGGTGGCTTCCGTGAGAAGCTGCTGTAAGCTTGAAGCCTGTCTGGCCTCTAGAACCAATCCTTGATGGCTCTGAAGATGGACACACTGCTGGCCAAGGCTGGGCCAATTAGAGATGATGATAATGTCTCTGTGATGAGATATTTAAGAAGAAAATCAAAATGAAGTGGGCATGTGCAGCTTTTTTGTTTCCTAGTCAGAGAAGAAAAGGAGGAGGTGAGAGCATGAGGGAAACAACATGGAGACACCAAGGTCAGTGGAGAAGGAGGGGCAGGAGGTGCTCCAGGTGCCAGAGCCAAGATTCCTCTGCAGGCCCTGGTGAGACCATGGTGAAGCAGCTGAGCCCCTGCAGGCCACGGGGATCCATGGGGGATGCAGAGATCCACCCAGAGCCCATGGAGATCCAGGGGGGAATCAGACATCCACCCACAGCCCGTGGACCCACGTCAGGGCAGTTCATGAAGAGCTGTCTCCCGTGGGAGGCACCCCATGGTCTCACAGGGGAAGGACTCCTCTCCTGGAGCAGTGGAAGAAAATCTCAGTGATGAGCTGACCAAAAGCCCCATGCCCTGCCTCCTGTGCAGTTGGTGGGAAGGAGGAAGGGGTTGGGGGGGAAAAAGGTGTTTTAAGGGCTTATTTTACTTCTCATTATCCTCCTCTGACTCTGTTAGTAATAAACTCACTTTGTACCTCTTAGCTGAGCCTGTTTTGCCTTTGGAGTGTTTTTCTCCCAGTCCTTATCTCAACTCAGGAGGCCTTCATTATTTATTTTTTTTTTCTCTCCTCTGCCCAGCTGTGACAGGGGAGGGTGAGCAAGCAGCAATCGTGGGTGCCTGGTGTTGGGCCAGTGTCAAACCATGATAGGTGCTCAGGTAAGAAGCTTTCACAAGAGGAAAGCAGACTGTACACCATTCAGGAAGAGTCAAATTGTGGATCAAAAGGAGATCAACAAGGTCTTTGCAGAAACCATGAATAATCAAGCCAATATTTAATGCAAAAAAAAGGCTAAATATTGGAACAGGGATCCAGAGAGGCTGTGAGATCTCCATCCTTAACAACATTAAGAATTTATTTGACCAAGGCCTTGAGCAACTCAGTGTGTTCAGACCTGCTCTGCACATGTAACTTGGACTGGATGGCTTATTTTAACACTTTCAAATCTATGGGTTACCATGAACCCTGTTCATTTTCTTGTATTTTCATCATGGAATCTAAGGAAAAATATTCACAGACTAAACTAATAGTCTTGGACTGTACCAGTTGGGGAATGCTGGTTTTGGCTGGCACAGAATTAAAATTCTTCATGGCATCTGGTCTGGAGCTGTGTTTTGTATTTGTGCAATGAACAGAGTTGGTGATTCAGGGACCTTCTTGTTACGTCTGACCAGGGTTTACATTGTACCAAGGCATTTTCTGCTCCCCACACAGCCCCACCAGCAAGCAGACCAGGGGTGGACAAGAGCTGGGAGGGGACACAGCAAGGACAGCTGACCCCAACAGATCAGAGGGATTTTCCAGACCATATGGCATCATGCTCAGCAATAAAACTATGGATAAGTTTGGTGGGGGCAATGCTGCTCAGAAACTGGGCATGGGCTGGTTGTTGATGAACAGTTGTTTGAATATGCATCACTGTGTTTCTTGGGTTTTATTTATCTGTCTTTGCTATTTTCCCTTTCATTTAATAGTAATAACAGATAATAATAGCAAATGATAATGTTTATAGTAATTATTAAAATATTTCTTATCTTAACACATGAGTTTTCTCACAATTGCCCTTCCAATTCAATTTCCTCATTCCTCTGGGTGGGAGAATGAAAAAGCAGCTGTGTGGTGCTTGGTTGACAGCTGGGGTTACACCATGACACAGGCTCAGTTTTTTGCCTCTTTTTTTTAATTTGTCCTTGTTTTCTCACTCCAAGATATTCTATAACCAAATTTTCCCCGCATGTGTCTTTGCAGATAACAAAGTAATCTCATTCCTGAATACCCCTGGAAACTAGATCTGATCTTTCATAGATGTGCATTCATGCTTGAAGGCTTTTCAAGAGATTGAGCACAAGCTGGAGTGATGAGAAATCAAGGGAATCCACTATTCTCCTGTCAGACTCCTGATAAAGGAAAAAATGAAATCCCTAACTGTCTTAGTTTCATCTGGGACACAGTTAATTTTCTTCATAGTAGCTGGTACAGTGCTAAGGGTGCTCCCTGTGCAGTGTCAGCCCACCACCTAAATTCTGTTGCAGTTGGTGGGAATTGTACTGGGAGTGGATGTAGTAAAGCTTGAAGTGATCAAACAGAATGGTGATGAGAGCTCTAGAGGCCCTTAGGGAAAGCATGTAAAGAACTGTAGATCACCCCAAACGATGCATGAAAAATATTTAATTAGTAATGGGCACTATTTAATGTAACACAGGAAGGGCAGAATTCCTACAGTCATAACTTAATGAGTTCTAGCATGATTCTACTGTACCTTTCAAGAGACATCAGACACAAAAAAGTTTGTGAATGGGAAAAGAACACTGACCTTAGCTACCTCTGGTCACAGTCAGATATTATCTTTGAAGTTCTTTTATCATACTTCATTGGGAAATATTCACATCACACACAGAAAAGCATACACATTTTTACTAGATAGCTTGTTGTTGTTGCTTTTAATATAATATTATTAAGTTAGGATTCAAAATTCTGATTGCTTCCTATAGCCCCTTTTCCTATCCACTTAAATCTACCCAAAAAGAAAAAAGAGATAGTGTCTGTTAACATTCACAGTTAAACAATAAAACAGAGATGACTTTTATGAATTAGGGACTAAAACAGTATTTTGTTTTAGAATAGACAGCAAGAGGTGACACCTGCCACAATTAAGGAAAGGCTGTTGACAAATTATTAATACATGATGCGTTGTGAAAATTCACACTGCAGCTTTCTTAATTACAAATGTATGTTTTTCCCTGTAAGATATTCACTTAATTCAAAGAACAGAAATACGCTCTGACTTGTGAATGTGGCTGCAATAAAGAGTGAATGTGAGAACACCCATTAAAGTTAAATATTACCTTAAAAAATCAAAGAGTTTGAGGAGGTAACTGTCACACTGTATATACACTGTGTGTCTTGGATAAATACCTTTTGAAATGGTTAAGGAAAAAATAACTACCTGAATTTGTGTGAACACTAAGGAAAAAAGTTTCATAAAACTTAATTAGAAAATATTACATAGAATCCGTACCTTATGAAATGTGTCCAACCTTTTTACAACTGAGTGCATGTGAAATTCTTTGTAACAGGTTTAAACTCTCTGTGGATCCTGATGTTTTCACAGGACATAAGTGGGCTACTATTTCAAGTGCAAATGTCTATTTGAAAAGTAACTTTGATGGTTTCAGTTTAAATCATATTAACAGC
Organism: Peucedramus taeniatus; assembly: GCA_013400575.1. NCBI lineage: Eukaryota > Metazoa > Chordata > Aves > Passeriformes > Fringillidae > Peucedramus > Peucedramus taeniatus. The sequence goes on from WBNO01030684.1 coordinate 11,699, forward strand.
TTAGATTTTGGGTTCTCAATGTGCATCACATTTTTTGATTAAAAGAAGTCAAGCCATCAAAATAAAAATGATAAAGGATCAGAAATTACTGTGCTTCATTTTAGGGAATATTTCCAAAGCAATAATAAAACACTTTACCAATCAACCAGTTAATGACCAATGTGAGTTGTTATAAGGCATTGGGTGAAGTTGACAGAGCCTAATTTATCTAGCTGGCCATTAACTCATCAATAAAACAGTTACTAGTCAAGAGTGTAAAAATTGTTAATATAAATCTCAGTTATGTTACTATTAAAATACTAAATTAGTTTTCTAAAATAATTTACTTTATCATTATCACAGTGTAATACCAGTAATTTATCACCAACACTTTATTTCAGCCACTACTGGCCCAATAAACAAAAAAATTGACCTGATTGAACCCTAAATGTGGAAGATAATTTTGTAATGATCTGAGCTTCCCATATGCTCTAATTGCCTTTAGCCTGAAGATGTTCAATACACAGATGTTAATTTACCAGGATTCAGAAGTCAGAAACAGAATACTTCTTACTCTCCACCATTTTTAGGGAATGTCCTACCTATATTTAGCTGTAACTGCTATTTTAACTTGATAAACATGGATTTTGAGACGATGACCCCAAAATCATGCAACTTGGAACATGATTTATGTTTTCACAGAACCATATAAATAATGTCATACAGAAGTGGCCACATCTGTCCAGTGTTTCTTTGGTGGTTTTGGCATTGCTCTGAAACTCAAAATTAGGTATTTGGCTAAATATTGTCCTAGTTCAAACAAGAAATTGGTCAGGGAACAGGAATATTCAGTCAAAATCCAAGGAAGTAAGACCAAATCAATGCAAGAGCCACTGCCTGCATCACTCATGAAACTGCAACAATGGAAATTCCATTCATCTGAAAATGAGTTCAGGCTATACCTTTGCAAAGTGATGATAAATAGGTATTAGCATAAACCAATTGCCAGCAAAGATCTTTTTTTTTTCTTTCTCCATGTCTTATTGTAGAGGACATGCTCCTCTTCACTTAATATTCATTTTGTTCAGATGGGATTCTGAAAGAAATGGAATGAATTTTATATAATATTTATGTAATGAATATGAATGAAGGGAAGGGAAGGCTAGGAGGAAGAAGATAATTTTAAATGTATACCAAAATGTAGCCAGTGTATCCATTAAAAAAGGACTTAATAAGCACTCAAAGACCTTGAAGACTTTAATTATGAAACAAGCATTATTAAAAAAAAAAAAAAATCAGCTAATTTCCTAATTAAATCAACATACACTTACAAATGGGTTACCAGTAATTTCCTTGCCAGTGTCATTGTGTCTTTTAGGTGTAATGTATAGTTTTTAATAGGCAATTACTTGACTCTTCATGACCCAGACATGGTCTTGAATGATTAATTCAGTAATGTTATAGAAGTCATGCACACTGTCTTCTGAAGAAAGGTGGTGACAAAAATAGTAAATTAGGTTAGAATGTTTCAGAAGAAATGAAGAGTTGCAGATTAGAATAAATATACAATAGTGTCAGTGGACATTTCAGTTGTCAGAATACAGATGAAAATCTTTTAGGTCCAGTCTGACACTCTGTAATATATTACTTAACATTTCTCTGTATTTCTTTCAAAAGAATGCCTCAGGAAGACAATTTTGGTAATTTATTTTTCCAACAGAAATTTAATAAATAATTTATTTAAAAAAAGGGGGGAAAGAAACAAAATAAAGAATCTAATTGACCAAGTTTGTTAAAGCAGTTCAACAGAAAAATAAATAGAAACCAAATCACTCAAGACACCTGCCCCATGCAACAGGCTGCATTTTTACTGAGGATTTACCCTACCCTTCAAAATACTTAAAAGAAAACTTGTTTAAATAGCAAATTTTGCCTTAAAAGAAATATTGTCCAAATAACCAAGACCCTTGACAATGTACAGTGGAACTCAGTTGACTGGTGAGCAAGTCCTCTGTAAATGAGGCATGCTGATAAAGAAAAATTCCAGACTGGACATGAAACACAAAACTTAGCTCCACATGGTTGCTCAGACCAGAACAAGCTGGAACTATTCACAAAAAATGGCTTGTCCTGATTTTTTGAACTGTTGTATTATTTCTCCTATGACAATCCCTTCCTTTTGGCAGCATCACAAGAGCACAGTGCTGAAAATTTGTAATTCCTTTTCCTTTTACTTCCCTCAAATATATAAAATTTTATGGCATCCAGACGTATTTTTCAAACTGATAAAAAAATTAGCGGAGATGTACTGAAAAATCTAAATTGCTCATGGCATGTTGGTTAGTTCTAAATAAGCTGAGTATTGCTACAGCGTACAGTTAGTTGTTGATTCTATATTAGACAGATACCAGAAGAAAGTACTGTAAAAAGCTTTGGTGACTAAAGGTTTTAGGAGGATTATGAAGAAATGTAAGTGGTCTGACTTTATTTCTTTTTATTTTTCTTTCACTTCTTTTTTTCTTTGTTTAACAAGTACCTCTTTACCCTTCTGCAAACTGTTGATGTGGAAGTCTTCTCCTTAGCACTCATCACCTAAAAGAGGCTTCATTGAGCATCCTGCCTCATTGACTTCTTTTTTCTCCTCATCTCTTTTTGAGGCCTATTGACTGTCTCTTAATTTTTCTCTCTGTAAGTTATTGCCTTTATGATTGAATGCCTTAATTTATTCCCCATATAATGTCTCCACACTTCTGCTCCCTATGATTTATGGTATATGTGGTCTTCTGTTGTTTAACTCCATAAACTACTTTGGAATAAAATTCTATGAAAGTAGATATACTCCCACATGACTAATGAAGTCAAACGCACTGTTGACTCCTCATCATCTTGAAAACACACCTACGCGTGTTTTCAGGCATAGTCAGGTATAAAGTCCTTAAAATATTCCCATTTCGTTTTATGTCACTGTTGCACTTCTACTGAAATTTCTGATTATTCTTAAAATCATCTAACACACCCCAAAGAGTGATCAGACTTTTCCAAACTACCACAATGCGAATAAGAACTAGGAAACTTAATTCTAATACTTTGACATGGAGGTTGGGTTTTTAGAAAATCCACAAACCTGTTGATCCTGCACTTTAGAAAATACATAATAAACACAAAAAAACCTCCTGAAATATTTAGAAATAGAAAATTATTAGGGACAATTAATAAATTCTAAGTGATTTCTTGGTCTATATATTTAGATCTGCAGAGTTCAAAGATTTCTCTCTCCTCACCTTGATACTGATGGAAAACAAGGTTTTTCATTAACTTATTAAACAGCAGTGCAGAAGCATCCTTTACAATTATCTTAATTATTAGTCGTTCCTTCCCCCCTGTACACACACTTCCACAATTTACACAACTAAAAATAACAACAGCACACTGGTGGTTTATTTTCTGCATCTTCTATCATACACCTGCTTGTACCTCATCAGCTGTCATTTACTTAGCAAAAATATAATTATGATGCTCTAATTTATATGTCAAAAAGGTTAACTACTTCATTTGGAAAGAAGGGAGCTGAGGGAAAAAAATATAATGTTTGCATATCAGGGATCCACAACTTTTTGAAAAGCTAAAAACACATAAAGACAGAGACTGCAAAAATTAAGACAGTGTTGGCTAATCCTTGTTTCTATGAACAGTTTTTCCAAGCAAAACCTACGCCTATATTTAGAAGTCCCAAAAATCCAATCAATCATCTAGTGTTTATGAAAACATCTATAAAGGTTAGGTAGCTAACTTTCAAAAAAATCAATGGGGTTTTGCTACTGGCTTCAGTCATACCATCCACATGCAGTCCAAACTTCATTTTCAGGTAGCTCAGTAAACCAATTTTGCCTGTAGGGGTTCTGAAATAACTTGAAGGTTTTTTTTCCAGGAAAATAAGCCTTCTACAATCCTATTACCTGTGTGTGACCACTTGCTTACATGCTCAGCCAAGAAATTTCCTCAAATTATTTTTGGTGAGTGGAATCGCATTTGCTGGGGAATTTAAATTCCAAAGATAGCCTGCTATCCACATTTGATGGAATGTCCTTGGGTAGTAACTGCAATGCAAACTTGACCCTTTTGCATGAGAGAATCCTTGGAAAAGTTATATTCTGACCCCAAAGCATCCTTGTTAGATCTTCATGATTTTGGTATCAGGCAAAAAGTGTCAATATGATGCTGGTGGAACTTGCTTTTGATCTCCTTGCTTGTTGTCATATCCTAGAACCTGGTTGTCCTATTGACATATGGCAGGGCTGGAGACTCAGAAGAAAGTAATTTGTCACACAGACATCCATATTTACAGTTTAACATCGAGCATAGGGCCTTTATATCTTTGGGATCACACTTGTGCTGTTTTCCAGCACTGTCTGGGAGCACAGTATAGGATTCTAGAAACAAATATAGGCCATTCCTTCCCAACAGATTTTTCAAATTTCAACAAAGTCCACAGATCTAACTACAGTCATGTGAATGCCTTTGGAGGTTATTTTAGTTATTTTGGTTTTCTTTTAAGTATTACAGATTACAGGTTGTATCTTTTGTGAAGGCTGTCTCTGGAGATTGAGAAATTCTTTCGGCACTCTGAGTGTCACAAAACCTTTTCTTTCATTCTCAGTTGATTTTGATTGTCATGACCAACAGAAGAGGAAATTAGAATTTGGAACAGGTATTTCAGCTGCACCAGTTGAACAATCTCAAAGATACCCATGTCTGCTAACTTGTAGGGGACAAGGAATTAGAGCAGGTCTGTGGCAGGATGGCAACTCTGCCAGGAAGCTGAAAAGGTGCAGGGTCCAGGGTTGCATCAAATTTAATGAACTGAAAGTTATGCTCCTGAAGACAGAGAATGGTCTTCAGCAGCACATAGAAATGCTGTGCCTGTAACAGACCTGGGGAAGATATTTGCATTGGAACACGAAACTGAGTTATTTTCTACCTTTCTGCTAAGGTTTTTGCAGAAGAACCTGAAAAATACTTTGGCCCCAATACTTTTACCTTACCCTATACATCTATTGGATATCAGCAGGCCTGCTGATATCCAATAGATGTATAGGGTAAGGTAAAAATATGAGTACAAGTTCAGATGAAGAAAAGATGCATTAACACTGTAAATAGCTACATACACAGTTAAATTTGAGCTGACACTAAGAAAATAAAACAAAACCCTTACAAATCTGTCATCAGCTCTAGCTGGAAGGTGACATAGATTATCCTCAGCTCCTGTTGTGTAGAAGGCAAATTGTGTTGGGTTCCCATGAAAAGGTTTCGCTGTGAGGAGAGAGTAGAGGGGTGGCTGCTATGAGAAGCTGCTGGAAGTTTTCCTGAAATCTGATGGATCCAGTGCTGGCCAGCTCTGAGATGGAGGCACTGCTGGCCAAGGCTGAGCCCATCAGGGAGGGTGGTGCTGCCCAGACTAGGTGCTGCTCATCAAGGCTGAGTGCTAACAAGCATTTCTGTGATCTTTGTGTAGCCTGAGGAGAGATGGAGAATGCTCCAAGACAAGTCAGTACTGTCCATGAGGGTAACTGGTGTTATGACCTGCTCCTGGAGGCAAGGGTAACCCAGATTCTTGTTAATTAATCCCTTGAGGCTGATTGGAGTGAAAAGGCACTGACTGATTGATGTTTGTAAATATATCTATATCTGTAGTGTTTTTTTTTTAAATTTGGTTGTAATGGGAAGCAGGTATGTAGCCATTTTGGTTATTATTATCTGTAATAATTATAATATGAAAGCATAAAATATCACTTAATAAAGGGATATAGGGGAAAAGAATGGAAGAAGGAGAAATAAAGAAGAAGAGTAGCAAGATATGCAATCACCTGTGGATTTACAGCAAGACTTGATTGTCACCTTTGGAGAAAGTGATGATCAAACATATTGATCCATTGAGAGTGAGGATGGGAATCTCACAAAATACAAACTCCAGTGGATGAGTATAAACTCAGATTCAGGTGGGAATGCCCAAGAACCTGCTTTGGTGAGGGGAGTAAAAGACCACTGTCTTTTGATCATATGAAGTCCTCTGGTGGAAGCCTCAGAAATGAGTCTGGGTGTGTCTGCAGGGTCTTTGATGGTTTCAGCCAATATCAACCCAAATACTGCCCAACAGAAATACAGACAAAAAATAAGTAGAGTCCACATTATTTAACCTGTAGTTTTACATTACTTAAGAGCTTTTATTTTTTTTTTGTATTTTAGATATGACTTATGAATTTTTATTAGAATTATTATAATTAGGAGATTAAATGCATGAATTTGAGACCACAGACCATAACTCAAAACTATCATATCTTGGAATGGTGCTGGTTCATGGAATTTGAGAGAGGTATTCCCACAGCTTTTCTTCCTGTCCCAGATTTTTCCACATCTTTTAGGGTCATTTAAGAGGCATGGGAATAGCCATGCATTAAATGTATTTTTCTTTGGATTTTATTCTTAACAATGTCAAAAAGTTAACATACTTATCCTATACTCCTGCATAATTTCCCTATTCACTTAATTATCAAAGTGTTGTAATCTGCTACAATTTCCCTCCTCACTCCTTCCCCTTTTTTTCCTGCAGTTTGTCATGCAGCTGGTTTCTCAGTTCTGAAACATGATGGACTGAAGCAATTTAGGTGCAATATGTATGCATTTTTCCTTAGTTGTGACTGCATTGAATACTGTGGGAAGACTCCTGATAAACAAATGAGAATAAGAAAGAAAGTTCCTTTGTGAAGTCAGGCATAACTGTGAAATCCCTTGAGCTATTAGAGTGCATCTCTTTTTATCCATATAGTATAAAATGAACGGAGATGCTTACAAAATTAAATGTCACAGGTTCAAACCTACTTAGATACAGTAAAATAGAAGCTCAGAGTAGAAGGAATTAAAGTTGCTGTAGTTTCTTGGTTTTAACATGAAATGGATTCATCATCACATCTGCAACATGGCTGTAAAGGTAAGTTATATCTCCTTGCTCTTGAATAGGTTCTTTTTAAATATATGTCAGTCTGTGTTCTCATCACAGAAATGAAAGGCAAAGGGAAAAGCACAGGAGTATGTGGGGAGGAAACATGAATTCTGCTAGTTCAAAGTTGATGCAAAACAAATAGGCAAGGACATGTAGGGTTAGGCTAAAATAGTCTTCCTTCAAGTGGCTCATAAAGCATTGTTAACAAGTGGACATGACAATTCCAAAGTAATCATTTATTTCCCTGGCATGGCCCTCTCAGCACCTGAAATTCACTGGTACAGAAACTTCCCACTGCACTGATGCAAAAGAGATTTTTGTTTTTTCATATGTTCATAGACTATTATTGTACAGTTACATAGTTTCTTAGCTAGTTCCTCTACTTTGTTAGACAAACACATTCCTGGATTCCTATTCTAATCCTGCTTCTTCAGTGAAACCAGGTCATGTCACTTTCCTGTGTATTTAGACATAAACAATGTGGGCTAGAAACAAAGGGGGGAGCCTTCAGTAGGAGGCTGAACCAAGAAGGGAATTACTTCATTAGCTGGGTTTCTAACTCGGGATTCTTGTATGTTCAAAAATATATTCAATTATGCCAATTTTCTGCATTTATAAAATTGTTGAATTCCTATATCACACATGCCTTCCACTACAAGTCTACCTGGAGAACATTCACAGTCATATAATGGTCATAATAAACTCTAAACTCTCTTTTTTTTCATTTTTATCTTGTTTGGCTTGTGATTTTAAGGTGGATAAGGCATCAGCAGCACAAAATCCCAAAATCCCAGGCTGGAAGGGCCTGCAGAGGTCACCTGGACCAACCTGCTGCAGGAGTGGGTACTATTAACTATTACAAAGGACTACTCAGGGCTATGTTTGATCAAGTTTTTTACTTCTTCAAGGATAGAGATTCTGTGAATCCTTGCTGGAGCATACAAGCACCCTCATGGTAATTTTGCTTTTAATTTCCATCTAATGGAAATAGTCTTTCTTTTTTTTTTTTCTGAAGAGAGTCTGGCCCTTTATTCTCTGCATTCTTCCATTACATAGCAAGCTAAATATGCTTAATTGCCTAAAACAGTAGACTTTTTTTTTATAAAATCTAAACAGATGTCGAGCAAAAGATCTAAACAGATGTCAAGTTTTGTTTAGCAAAAACTAGATATATGCTTCTCAGAGCCTGGATTTTAATTAATCCTAATTTTGGTGTAAATCAGGAAGACTTAATCTCATTTACTTTTAAATCTCTTAGACTTTAAAAGGTCTTAATATCTATTATGTCAAATCAAATAAAATTGAGGCTGTAGCTTCAATTTGTTGAAGACAGGCCATATCTAATTACTTTTGGAAGACATATGTAGGTCAATTTTTAAAAGATGGAAATAAACCAGACTATGCTTATGTAAAGCTGTTTGGCCTTAATATCTAAAATATACCATGACTAATTCAGCAAGTCATTAACTTCTTCTCCAGTGCTGGAACCAGAGAACTCACAACTCAGACTGGAAGATCTGACACCAAAAGTATTTAAAGTTATGGGCTGATGAATACAAAGAGTAATGGCTGTGGTGATCCAACAGACCCTTCACAAGTGAGTGATCTGTATTTACATTAGAACTCAGATGATTTACAAATGCCAAGGTGCCACATTTTAATTTAATGATATACAACATGTCAGGAGATTTTTTATTCAATATATCACATCTATAAGCCTTTGCACTGTATTTTAAAATGAGTAACAAATTAAACCACAGTCACAAAATAACCAATAGACAATATAATGAAAATAAGGCTATTTTTCAGTTATTACTGCTGCCAATGTCCATCTTTGTATTCTTCAAGGAGTCTGGATTCTTGAAAGATGAAGAAAATTTTGAGATATCTATCACAGTTATTTTCATTCTCAACTTTCATGGATCAAAATGTTAAAAAATTACAAAAGTATTTTCAGTTAAAAAGTTAGATCCTAAAATGCATTGAAACATATGCTTTCCTCAAGGGACCCCTGGCAGTTTTTCTAATGTAACTTCTGTAATTTTACCGATATAAAAAAAAAAGTTTATATTGGGTCAGGAAGAAGAAAACATTCTATTTTTGTTTTCCTACGACAAAATATTAACCTTTTGATAATGCATGAAGCATTAATCTACCTACTACCTAATAGATGAGGCATAACATGGCTAATGGACCAAAATTGACAGCTAGCTGACCAGTATTTCTCAACTTATATTAACATGCAAATACATCTTAGAGGGATGTTTTTGCTTCCAAAAGTTAATCTACCAAGAAAGAAGTGAACAAAAGAAAACCCCAACAAGAAAAGAAAAGAAAAGAAGAGAAGAGAAGAGAAGAGAAGAGAAGAGAAGAGAAGAGAAGAGAAGAGAGCACCAAAAACATCCAAAAAACAAACTAGCAGTGCAGAAGTATTCAGATCTTTAAACATAATGGCATCTAAAAATGCAATTCTTAAAAACACCCATCTTTAGACGAATCTGGTCTGACTGTGTTTCAAAGCTCTGAATTAACAACTTTTAAAAAGCTTTCAAATACATACAGAGATTTAAATGTAAGGTTTCTAATCAGTAGATGAAGAGAAGACTAAAAATACCTGGAATTAATTTAATCAATGACAGCTCCTAAACATTTTTCTACCAGAAAGAAGGCATAACATCACTCTAGAAAAGTTCATGATGCTTGTTGCCAGGGGTGAAATTAGAAATATGAAGCTAGTGTAAGAAACCCTTCTAAATCATCTGAGAGATAGCAAAATATAGCAACCCTTCTTCTAAAGAGCCTGGTATTAAAAGACATTAATTAACTGTTTTTAGAACAGAAGAGGTTAAGGCCTTTAAATAATTTTCTAATAAGTTAAAGTTTTATCTTTCCCTTGTAGAGTTCATTTACTTAACTTGCAAGCCTTTCTTTGTGCATCACTAATGTTAGTAATTTACATTCCTCAAGTCTGTTGTATGTAGAAGAAAGATCCATTTTATTTTGAATAGAAAAGGTCACATGAAAAATCAAAACATACAGAGTCCTAATGGACAGAAATGACAGCACTCTTATTCTTCTCCATGATGACATAATTTCATTTCAGGGGACAGAAGAGCTTCCTTTACTTTTTTCCTTTTTTTCCCAGTTGAACATCTTTTGACAGAAAACCTACAATTAATACTATAGAAAAATGATATGTAATTAATTGCATCAAAGTGGTATGAGCTATATGAGCATTAACTTTGAGTGATGTGCCAGCGTTGCTCTGCTACTGCTATCAGCTCAGTGATTTTATGATTCCTGTCAGCAATGGATGATAAAACAAAGAAGATAAAGAGAATTAGGCATATTTCTCCTTTGTTACAGCAGAGAAAGGGCTAGTTTAAAGAGACAGGCAATTTAGTGGGTTTGAAAGACATGCTGAACCTAATTACAGTGTTCTAATAAATTCTTATTCTTTTAAGTTTTTATTTTCTATAATCTCAGAAGCTTAATTCTTTCTGGGTGCCTTCCTGCAATTCTTTGAGAGACGAGTAACTCTAAGAAAAGCCCAAACCCAAAAAAAACACTTAAAATCCCAACAAACCAACAAAAAGCCTCTGTGCTGTGTTGATTCATTTGTTTTAAGCCCCTACCATAGAAACTCTGTTATCATACAGAAGAGCTAAAAGACAGGAATAGGAGTGAATCAGTTACAGAACCCAGTTTCTCCTTAAGATGATCCCTGTATCACCTACCAGAAGTACTGCTTGCCCCCTAAATACCTAAAATGAGAAATACAGAAACAAAAATGCTGATCAACCTCTCCTGCAAGGGAAAAAAAAACAAGAATAAATATTGACTTGGCTTTCTGTCCTTCTGTCAGGCAACAGCATGAAAAGAACTGCAGCTGCCAGCACCAAGCAGGTGTTTTGCATCAGCTGTAAGCAGGATCACCAGAGTGAAGACTGTGGGAACTTCAAGTCTTGAGCTGAAAGGATGCTAATCTGAAGTCATAATTCAGATTTTTGCTAAGAGAAACAGGCAAGGCTATTGAACAAACCTACTCAAATAACAATGGTGCATGTTAATTTTTCGATTTTTCCATCTGGCTACTTCATTCAATGAAAGTAGGGTATTTGTGGGGGTAATACATATAGATAATGTTTCCAGTCTTTCAAGCTTTTTTAAACTTTTTTTTTCCTCTGTATTCAGAGTTCTAGCACCTGAGTAAGGCTATTGCTAACAATTGAAATTACATAGGGGCTTTAATAAGACATCTTGTGCTGAGCTGATCCTGGCTGGATGCCAGGTGCCACCCATGCTGCTCTGTCACTCCTTTCTTCAGCTGGCCAGGGGAGAGAAAATGTAATGAGCTGCTGGTGGGTTGAGATAAGGGCAGGGAGACATCACTTACCAATTACTGCCACAGACAAAACAGATTTAAACCAGAGAAATTTACTTAAATATAACCAAATCAGAGCAGGTCAAAAATAAATATATCCAAATCTTAAAACACCTTCCCTCCCACACCTTCCCTTCTTCACAGGCTCAAATTCACTGTTGACTTCCCTCCCTCCTCCCCACCCTCATTCCCTCATCCCACAGTGGGATGGGGAATGGGGCTGTGTTTAGTCCATCTCCTTTTCTCTGCTGTTCCTTCCCCATCACACTCTTCCCCTGCTCCAGCATGGATTCCTCCTGCAGGGCTCAGTCCCTCAGGCTGTTCCACAGTGGGTCCTACATGTCTTGCTATACAAAAAAATCCTGCTATAGGATACAAAAATCCTGTAGGATTTCAGTACAGGTACTTTCACAAAGCCTAATGGAAGGATTGTTCCTGTTTTATTACTGAAATATATATGTATACACATATATATACACTGAAAGATATCTCTGTACATAGCAATTTTATCTCAGATTGGATTGGTGAAATCAAAATATTTGGGCTTGAATAGTGCAATTTGTATACACAATTATAGCTGTATAAGAAGAAAAACCTTTTCCATTGAACCAAATCTTAAATTTTACACCACAGCTTTGAATTCGTACATTTCCTCTCTTCAGTTCCTAAATCTGTCAGCGTATGTTTTTCAATCTTAATTTCATCATATTATTTCTAAATCAGTAATTTGCCTTATCTATGCTACATTTTCCCCCTTTGATTCTTGCTAATACTGTCAATGATTCCAAATTTAATATAATTTGAAGGTTTTTGTTGAGCTATTTACAATCCTAGTACCTGTCCTCAGTCTGATGATGAGTCTTTAACTGTAAGCTTTATTTTTGTAACTCTGCCTGTCATGGCCATTGTGCACATGTGTTAGTATTAAGGGCACTAGTTATTTTTTAATTAATTTTGGCAGAGAGGATTTTTACTCTAAATCAATCAAGCAGTTAATCTTGTGCAGTGCTGATCCATGGCCCAAGGGAGACCTTCCCAATGAAAAGGAATTACTGCCTTTGCACAAAGGACTGGTAAGTCCTGCTCCAGTACAGTTTGTACATCCCTCATCAGGAAAGACAGGAGCAGATCAAAGGAGTGAAAAGTCCATTTTGTTGGGGTAGACTGAAATAATGTGACTTTTTAAGTTAACAGAATAGAAATTAAATATAGATAGCCAGGTTAAAGCTTGCATGTGAGCTCACCTTTATAATTTAAGACCAGTCTAAAAGAAAATATCTCTGTAATAACAACGAATAAACATTTAAATATTTTATTTTATTATTTCAGAAGCCAAAAAGTGAAATGCACCAAGACTTATCAGTTTAAGTTAGACTTGACCCCAGAGGCCTCAACTTTTCTACATACTTAGGTTTAGCCTAGTCTCAAATTGTTTTGTAAAGCAGTTATTGAATTAAAGCAAACATGATTTTTCATAATTTGGGAGACTAAGTTATTGGAATGACAATCACCATATTCTTCCTTTTCTCAGTTGTCTGTTATTGGACACCATCAGTTTTGGGGATAAGTAGATTTTTGGTCTGATATATAGAATTACTTATGGTTTAATCCTTGTTTATTCTGAGAACATTTAGAATGATGCTTCTAATTTTTAATGGATTATGACAGAAGGTAGCTAAGATGTAGGAGGGGTATGTAGGGCAGCACTTTTTTGCAGAGCAGAACAAAAAAAAAGTTGATATTGTCTCATTTCTGCATCTGGATTCTCCAATAACCAATGCAGAATGTCTTTTCTTTATTACAGCTCACCATTTTCATCAAAAGGTAGAAACTTAATTTGCTTAGAAACCTCTGTTTTTTAAATTGGGCTGCTATAAAATGCCCAGTTCAAAAGCTCTTGGAAATAAAAACAATTACACCTATCTAGCTGCAGCACTATAAAAAACTCTCTTCCTCAGGACACTACACTAAAGAAGTGAATATTGTTCAGCAAAAATTTTGTTTTCTTAGATTGGAGGGATATTACCTAACTAATACAATGAAAAGAGCAAGGAAGATAAAACCAGAAACTATCTGAAGAAAGTAATTTTAATACATGCATCACACAGACATATCTCATAGCTTGTAATCAGAAAATGTTGGGTTTGGAGTGCTTAAACAAAAGTCTACATTTCTCAAAGTGTCTCTGAAGAAGCACACATTTATTGCATTCTTTTTCTGTTGGTCACATGCAAAAATAACACCAAATAGCCATAGCATAAGGGTCCCTCAACTGAAGTTCCCTGCTCCTAAGTGCAATAATTCATAAAATAGAGGTATCAAAAATAGGGTTTCTGGTTGTGTGTTTAATCTGCTGCAAATGCAATATTTAATGCAAATACAATATAAGGAAGTTGATTTACCCTTCTTCATTATTGCAATCATAATACAAAGGGAATGTAATATTTCTATGAATGTCTATTTGTTCAGGTTAGCAAAAAAAAGGTCGATAATTATTTGAACATGGTAATAAAATGAAAAATGAAAGTGTTTTGTAATGGATTATTACATTTTATGACCATACATTTATTTTACATAATTCAAACTGTTTCATCCCTACTGTGTGTAAAGAAAAAAAAAATCTAATATGTGGGCATTAATTTTAAAATGGAGTCAGGTGCAGACAATCAGGTCAATGAAACAACAAAGAAATTTGAATTTTCCTGGTTTTAACAGGTTTGTTGTTAGGACAGACTGAGTGGAAAATTCAATGCAAGTAATACTTGGGGTGGGTTTTTGCTAAAAGAAAAAAAGAGTTATTTTGTCACAGTCTCAGGTTCAAACTGATCCTGAATTTCAGTCTCCCTTACTGTTGCTTATCACTAAAAGCAGAGAGCACTGATTCAACATCAGTGTGAACACATGCTATAACAGTAAAACTGATCAGATTGCAGCCTTATACAGAGATTGCTTTTGCCCAGTTTACCAGGCAAAGAAGAACTGTCTCGAGGACAGAGGACTAAGGGCAGCAGAAATTGGTGATTTGATACAGCTTTGAATCAGACCAGCCCATTCACAGCTTTCCTGAGATTTTTTGAACAGGTTCCACCTCTCTCAGCCCATTCCCACCAAACACAGGGACACCAATTTCTCTCTTCATTATGCACAAAGCTGGGAGGCTCCCATAGCAACTGGGGACTTGTGGCAGTGATGGAACTGAGATCCAATTATGGAATGAAACCCCCTGGTGCAGGGACAGGGAGTCTTAGGATGCCATGAGTCAGAAGGGTCATTGTGCCCAACTCCTGGCCCTGCACAGCACAGCACTAATAACCCTACCATGTGCTGAGAGTTGTCCTACATCTTTATTTAGTCTGTCAGTCTTGGGCTGTGACACCTTCCCTGGGGAACAGAACCCCAGGATATGTAAACACAGACTCTGACCTTTCCAAAGGGGTGAGTGGAAGAAAATAGAAAACTTGTGTATCAACTATAACTAGTAAATAGTTGTTTGAATGGAATAAGGACTATAAAGTTTAAACTAAACTAAGGTTTCGTCAGTTGCTGATCTATTTGGTTTCTTCATAGGCATTTAGGGAAAAATAAATTAAGGAGCACTAGAAAGATCTAGAATTACACTGTCACTTTTGTTCTAAAAGTATTTGACACATTTTTTTTTTTTTTTAATATTTTAAAGTAGCAGATAAAATAAGTAAACCCAGGTAAAATAATTCAAGGCCAGGTTGGATAGGACATTGAGCAACCTGTTGTAGTGGGAGGTGTCCCTGCCCATGGCAAGGCATTGGAATTAGATGGTTTTTAAGGTTCCTTCCAACCCAAACCATTGTAGGATTCTAGGATTCTATAATTTGTCATTTCCTTAAGCATTATAGAGTTATAGCATTTAATTTTTCCAGTACCCTTCTCATTCTTCTTGTATTTTATTATCTCCATTAGATTAAATGCTCATGGATGTGCTTCAGCAGGAAAAGGCTGCTTGAACAGTGTGCCTTGTGCTTTGGTTTTAGTGACATGGTTGTTGTACACAGTTGATGTTTATCCTGTTCCTGGAGGGATTTTATTGTGTCCACTGGCAGACAGGAAATAGGGCTTTGGTTTTACCCTCTGCCCTGTGCTGGTATTCTTAGGAGCCAGCTTTATGTTGAGAAAATAATGCCATCAGACACAATAAAAAAATTAATTGGACTCAACAGGTAAGACACTGGTGGCATGTTACCATCAAAACTGAGAACCCAGAAGTTGTTTTACTTAATCCCAGATGCCATCATGGTGATACCACAAGTTTTTTTTAGCTAGGTTAAAAATACATGTATTACAAAACTGAGTTATTTGTTTCCTAGAATCATAAACTATCTTGAGTTGGAAGGGACACATAAGGATCAAGCTGAACTCCCTCTCATTATATTAACCTTACCTCCATTATTGCTACCACCACCCCTTACAGAGAACTGACACATTTCTTGGTATGTCTTGGAACAAGAAGTTACCTGACTTTAATTATTCCTACAGTCTTTTTCTCTTCATTCTTTTTCCACAAGTGTGAAAGAACAGCTGCTACCTGATAGAATTATTTTAATTTTTTGCACGCCATAAAAATGTTAAAAGCAATTTTAATTTTAACAGTAAATAGGTTTTATTGCCAAGTTATACTTTTGCTTATAGCTATAGGATGGCAACGGGTGGTTAAAAGAATATTTGATTCTGTACTATTATTTCTCCTGTATCCACTGTATAATCAATGAAGTGATGCTATTTTGCCCTCAGGAATGAAAAAAAAAAAAAAAAGAAATGCTAATGGAAGCAATTAAAATATATGAATAATACTGACACCTCTTTATTATCTTTCAGGTGCACTCAGAATTACCCAACACATTAAGTGGTAATGATGCAGGTAGAGTTATTTTCCAGTTGACATGATTAGTTCTGTGGCCCAGACACATTTATCTTGTGCTTTGAAGCCCTTCACACTAAGTTATTGGATTTGGGAAATAAAGTAAATAGATATATGAAGTGACCTCATCCCTAACATTGAAAGACATGGGTAAGAAAGGCATTTCCATGGTCTACAACACAACTCAAAGTTATATGAGTTATTCTTGATTTTCTGCTGTGCTCTGTAGACTAAGGAATTTGAGGGAAGGATGGTGTAAAGAATAGACATCTAGGGCTACAGACACAAAAGTGTTTCACCTTGTTGTCTGACCTTTGTGTGATGCAGTTTTCTCCATGTTCAAATCCTCAAACTGTCCTTGTGCTCACAAGATATTCACTGTATATTGAAGGAAGATCATTGCTCCTTAGTCTCACCTGAGTCTTGTGATGCTGGTTTGTGTTTTCCAGCTTCTGGGGTTTTTCTGTTTCTGGAGTGGGACTGTATAGTAAGACCTTCCTAGAATTCTGTCAGGAATCTCTTGACATCTGGGCAAACCCTGAAAAATCAGGTATGTATCTGTGGTCTGTGAGCAAAAATCCTAAATTGCTTGAGCACATTTTTTTGAGACCAACATCCACTGAAACACAAAGGAGTATGATGTTTTGCAAGTCACAATATTATTAACAATATTAATAATAAAATGGGAGTCTGAATAGAAAGTAAAGGTGAGCATAAAACAGCATAATAGACTTGGCTGAAGTGGGCCTTGACATTCCTTTATTCTTTATAACTCTTAAATGCTAGATCTTTTGAGGTCCTGTGTGGAGACTGGAGTATTCCTAGAATCAAAGAATCATTTAGGTTGAAAAGACCTATAAGATGTGGCCAAAGTGTAGGACCTGGTACTTGGTCTTGCAGAACCCAAATTTCATTGATTTACTAGAGCTGTGGGCTCCAGCAGGGATCAAAATTCAGGAAATATTTCAAGCATTCAGGATAAAAAAGTTTGTCCCACTAAATAAAAATTCAACAGTTAAGATATGGCTTAAACTCTATTACCAAGTTTATACTTGCAGTTATCTGCAGCAGTAGCAAAGTGAGAGACTCTGAAGAACACCAAATTACTGAGACAAGACAGAGACATGGATGGGATGCAGACTGAAAGAGAGTAGATTTAGATCTAACATTAGGAGGAAGCTCTTGGTTCTGAGGGTGGTGAGGTCCTGGCACAGGTTGCCCAGAGAAGCTGTGGCTGCCCCGTCCCTGAAAGTGTTCAAAGCCAGGTTGGACAGAGCTTGGAGTCATCATGGACAGTGCAAGGTGTCCCTGCCCATGGCAGAGGTGGCAAAAGATGATCTTGAAGGTTTCTTCAACCTAAACCATTTTTTGATTCTATGACTCTGTGATTCTATGCTTCTATAATTCTATTCTTCTATGACTGATTATTAATTATGGGGGGGGGAAAAAAGCTGCTGTTATTACTAAAGGAAACAAATTTCTGTTTTTTTAAGATTCTTTTTATGATGACAAAGTGTCTGCACTATTTTCTGCACACATTACATGTTGCTTTGATTTTTTCAAGTTTTACAAGCCTTCTGATGTTTGCATATTTGCACAGAACTTTCTTACACACTTTGTGTAAATAACTTATTGTTTTTCATTCCTTTATGAGGGACGAGCAACCTGAAGGACTGTTGGGTTGCCCAGTGACATTGAGGAGGTGGCACTGTAACCCTCCAATAACAATAGCATTTCAAAAAGATATGAATCTTTTTTATTCATTTTAATTCATTCATTTATTTCATTTCCATTCTTTTATTTATTCATAAAGATATGAATCAGATGTTTTAATAAAAGGTTTTTTAGTTTGCTTTGACCAGAGCTGCTCCGCGTCCTTCTTGTGTTGCCCCAGGGTAACAATTACATACTTGCCCTGGTGAGAAATCTTGTCTCCTTTCCAAAAGGTGACTGGATTTCATTAATGCATATTTTGATTCTGTATGCTGGGAGTCATAAAGGGTCCCCACCTGTTAAGGCAGGAACAGGGTAACAGCATAACTTCATCTCATTTGAGTGTTGTGCTGTGCATTGTGGATATGACAGCTTTTATACACCAGATAACTGCCTGTATTTCTAAGCATGCACCAACTATCATCATGTAATTTATCTTATTCACCTCATTATTATTATTTCTGGTACCTGAATAAAAGGTGTTTTTATTGCTCTCAAATATTTATTTTGTTAGCTTGATTGGTCTGTAAGCCCAACAGTTTACTCTTTGATCATGCTGAAACTCTGACCCTCCTTCGTGCCTCCCATGTGATCAGGCAATCAATAGGGAAGTATAGGGTTTTGCTTATTTATTTTAGTGCCTAAGTACTACATTACATGGCAACTATCACCCAGCAATTGGAATTCAACAAAGGAACAATAAATTTCTTATTTTAAAAAAGTTTAAAAGAGAGCTTCTCCAAATGGTGTCATCTAGATACTTGATTTATGAAAACAGTGATAATGTTGGTTTAATAAAATGACACAGAGGAATTGGTTTATTTAGTCCATAAAATGAATATTTTTTAATCGGAATGATCAGTTAAAGCTACAAAGATGAAAAATTAAAAATTTTTCAGACAGCTGACCAGACGGATACAGATATCACTGCTTGGAAACAGGACATTGACTACAACTGTTGGAAACTTGGAAATTAAACAAAGAATGTCTAAGAACAGAAAAGATTAAAAAAATGAAATTAATGTCATTTTTTAAGTAAGAGGAATAGGATGCAAAAACTACCAGCTTGTTGCCTCTTGAATGCAGTATTGAGAGTTCAGAAATGTTTGGGGATTTTCCCAGCTGCACCTTCAACAAAAGCACATTTTCATTTTCATTTAATTTCATTCATTCATTTCATTCATTTTCATTTTTGAGCTTTTTTTTAAGGAAAAAAAAAATAATTCAATAAGTGATTTATGAAAAGTCTCAGGAGGTACAAAAGAAACTAAGGTGTTTTTGGAGAAAACATGGAAAACACAGTACAATTATCCACATTGTTCACTGGAAACAGAACCTGTCTCACTCTAGTCCCTGATCATGTTTGGGATTCTCCAATTGTAATTGAAACAGGCCAAAATTGTGCAAAGTAACGTGTTAATTGTTAGCTGATGTGCATGGTTAAGGTTTGTGCTCAAGCTATTGTCCAGCTCTTCCACCTTCTTCTTTGACCTGATTGAGAGCTCTGAATATTCTCTGGAGCAAAGGCAAAAATAAAACAAACCACCAAATGAACAAACACACAAGAAACCCAAAAAAAAGCCTCAAAGAACCACGCAAACCAACCCCTTAGGTATTTTAAGTTCTGAGGTTAAAGTTGAGCAGAATATTCCTTTTTTGTTTTTGTTTTTGTTTTTGTTTTTTTTTAACCTTAGTAGTTTCTGAACAGGAAATGTGAGGATTGAAAGGGAGGATGTCTGATCACTCAGGATCCTTCAATCTTCATTCCCCTACCACTTACGTGGATTTTTTGTTCCATTTTTCAATTCACAAAACATTCTGAACCTTCTCAACTATCAGTGGAGCTGTCCAGTCAAACATCTTAGGCAAGATTTATGCAAGGTGTCAATTTTTGTGCGGTTGTTATAGCTGGCAAATAAAAATGAGATTTCTTGTAATTGAAAAGGATGGCTAGAATTTTTAAAAAGCAAGACTGTAAATGTCAGTAAGCTGTGTTTTTTTTCCTTTTCAGATGTTGTTTTTTTGCTGACATTTAAGCCCTATGGTTTGCCATGAGAGGATTCACTTGATTGAGCATAGACCTCTGTGTTGTATATGTTTATGTTTGAGCTAGTCACCTTAGCTAATTACAGATGAAGGTGAGAAATAAGGAGCTGTAGAAGCCAATCAGTATTTCACCCCAAAGCTTATCCCTTATTTCCTCCATCTCTTTCCATTTTTCTGTATCTATATTTCTCTTAGCTGAAAGTCAGTGTTACACTTCACATGGCTGACTGAAAAAGATCTTATTTCCCAAGAGAAGAGGAGGAAAAGGATGGAGGAAACAAAAACACATACAGGGGGATGAGAAAGGGAGAGAGAACATTTTCTAGCAACTTCTTATGTTTTCCTCCCTTTTCTGGGCTTGAATATCTACTCTCTTCAAATTATTGTCAGTCAAAGGGACAGTTTCCATCTGAAGAATTACTGTTTCATTTCATACTAATTTTTAGAAAGCTGTTAAATTGTGTGGAGTCTCACTTTGCCATCATTCTGTCTCCTCTCTTTATACCTGATCTTTGTTCCTGTGTGTTTATTGCATGTGAGTGCATTGTGGCTCATTGTCAGTTTACAAAAGCTGCAGGAACTCCAGACACCAGAGAACCCTTTTATTCCAAAGGCTGAACAAAGACAACAAATACAATCCCATTTCTCCCTAACAACACTGTTGTGGCAAATTTCAGGAGAGGTTTCTTCAGTTGCCTGGAGAACTGGAATTGTTGGTTCCTGACTCAGGTGCAGGTTTAGGAAATTCCTTACTTAAGAGTAGCTGTCACATGTTGTTACCTCCTTCTCCAAAGTTAACAGAAATCTGAGTTTCTGCAAGAGGACTGAGGACTCAAGAGAACCAAGCTTCATTTCTGTGTATGAATTCCCACAAATATGGAATGACTTTGAGAACAGGGAAAACATTCTTGGGTTTATGACAGAGCAGGTACCTGCAGAGCAGGGTGAGAGGGTGTTCTCAGAGCTGTGCAAGCATCCATCTTCTTAACTTCCAAGAGGGAAAGAGCTGGAGACATCTCTAATTCTCCATTCTTGTTTCCAAGTCCTTTCGATGCAGCTATAATGTTTTTATTAAATGGCTGCACAAGTATGGCACACTTATAGGATGCTGCAGGAACTGCTTAGTACTGTCAAATGCAACTTTTCCCTTCAGATGAATTCAGGATTTTCATTCAGCTCACTTTTCTTTCCAAGCCCTCTGAAAGTTGTCAGCAAGTAGAACCTGACTGTACTCCCAATACCAGACCAGCTGAGCATCTCATACACAGGCCAACTCTTTCAATTTCTAAAATTTCCATTATTTTTGTCAGGCAAATGGACAAATTTGAAGCTAAACCCATCTAAAACTGATTGATCTTTGTATGCCGCCACCACCTTCCAGGTTTTATTGATCTTTTTTTCTGTTTAATTTTATTATTCTTCTCTTCATTTTTATATTATAATAGTATATTGCTTAGGAATTGTAGCTTGTTTTTACATGGTGTTAAAATCTAAAATGAAATGCCAAGTTATCTGTTGGTAGAAAAAAATAACTCAAATAAATTGTGACAATAGATAAAAAAAGGAAATAAATATTCATGAACATTTTAAAATTTGAATTTACAAGAAATAAATATAGTAAATTGCTTTGGGGAAAATATGCAAATACTAAGGAAACAATTATTAATGCTCTGATTATGTATCCCCATTTTTGTGATTCATTGTTTAAAAAGTTGCACTGAGCTTCTATAATAAAATCCCACATTTTAGAGCATCTGGATTTTATTTTTTGAGAAAAAAGCCCAACTCACATTAGCAATTATGGAGAAATGTGGAAGCAGTCCACACATATCTGCTTAAAATTGCATGGAGAAATAAACTTGATGGTTATTTCTGACCCATCTGTTTCCCATAATTGTATAACAATATATGCATTTTGGGCCTGCAAGGATTCCCCTGGGAGAGCTTGATCTGCCTCAAATGACCAGCCACAGCCCACGCTCACCCTGCAGCACAGTTTGATGGGGCACATGTGCTGTCCTTCCACTGAGGGAAAATTGGGCTGCCCACATCTGTGGGTTGAAGGAGAAAAATTCTCAAAGCTGCAGGTATGATAAGGCAGAAGCTCCAAGGCAACAGAGCTCTTGTGCCACATGAAAGAGCAGAGTGAAGCCCAGGCTCTAATTAAGAGTGGCATTGCTCCTCACTGTCTAGACAGTGAGTTTCATTTATAAGCAGAACTGATGTACAAATAATTTCTTTATTTTGTCCTATAAATCTGTATTTTGTGTTTTTGTGGCATGATACTGAATGCATACAAATAAACCAGATCAGTAGGGTGTGTAGTCTAGAGAAGATGTGGCAAATAAGTGTGTAAACTGTGTGCCTCTGAAAGAGAGAGAAAAATCCCTTTCACAGTTAGGTGAGTACTTAGAGCAAAAGTTGCCCTGAGAGGTTGTGAACTCTTCATCCCTGGAATTTCTCAAGACCAGGTTGGATGGGGCTCTGAGTGCTGACCTTGTGGTTGTAACCCTACCCATGACAGAGGGGTTGAAACTAGATGGTCTTTAACATCTCTTCCCACACAAACCATTCCACGATTCTATCTTGTGAAATGGGAGAAGAAAGAAATTATGGTGCTCCTCATAAATATGGAATTGTCTCTGATTAATTATCTTCAGCAGGGAGGATTGCAAGAGGCATGTTTATAGCACTGCTTCATGCTTATATTCATACATGCTGTTTTAAAGAAATATTACAGGCCTATTTATTCTCTACTTGTCTGTAGCATCCGAGAAATACACTTAAAGGTGTCAGGGGATGTGCACAATCAAAAGCAAAGCTGTTAGAAGAAAATGAATTTCCAAACACTATTTAACAGCTTGCTTTCTGGCTAGATCAGCTCCCTACTGTCAGCTTCGTTGCAGAATCAGCTTTTCACCTGGTAAGGGGGGAAATTTGGTGCCTTCCACAGACTCCTATTTCCGATTAAAATTTTTATTTCAGGTCTGTATGCTTTCAAAAGCAGACTTGAAGACATGCATTTTTAAAGATAGTTGATATTGTAAGTGTTAATAGGGTTTAGAGTGATTTAACTTTAAAAAACAGTACAGTGGTTTCTTAATATTTTTCAAGATTTTTGATAACCTGTGAAGTTCAGTTCCACAGAATGAACACATGGTTTGATTTTGGGCAAGAAATTTTTAATTTAACTGTGTATTTAGGGGAAAATTTTGCTTAGTTATCATGGATTATCTGGTTTATCTTGAAAGGGACCTTAAAGATTATCCAGTTCCAACCGCTCTGCCAGGGGCAGGGAGATGTTTGATAACAGCAAGTAGGCAAAATAATTTGAGAAACAACAAATCACTTACAGTACATATATATAAATGTCATCACTTTGATACTGAGTAGTAGCTGTTCACTTGTGCCAATCTTTCTTTAAGACTTAAATGCAGAATGATTCCAAATTCTCTGCAGTTTTTTGTCTCCCTAAATCCTTGCATATGATTTAGCTGAATAATCCATATCTATAGACTATCTCAAAAAAACCCAAAACATAGTTACTGCATAGTCAATATAGGGTTTTTTTTCCCTTTGTTTTGAGTCCTTTCATGATGTTTAACCAGTCCTTCAAAAATGGCATGAGATGTAAATTCATCTGCACATGGATTTCAGAGCCACCTGCCCAAAGCAAGGTGTTTGACCCCAGCAGAGAGCAGTCATTAAACATGAAGTGAGCTCCCTGTAGATGTTACACACATTTCATAATGCAGGGATTTGATGGAACATACTTTCAAAGCAGTCTCTTTTTCATATAGTGAAAGTCTAATGTGAGTTGTCACATTATATCCAGCAATCCAGGTGATTCACAAATGTATTTTATTGTGTAAAGAAAAATGTCCTGGTTTTGTTTGTTTGTTTGGTTTTTTGTTGGTTTTGGTTTTTGTTTTTAATGTTTAAGGTGTGCAGCTTTGTTTTCCCTTATAATGAATGATGTCTTGGAAAACCTGTGCTAAGTTGATGTGGTGATTGATGGCCAAGTCATATAATACAGCCAGAATGAAATGAAGTTTCATCATTCCTCTATCCTCATGAAAAACCTTAGTTGAGAGTTTGCAGTGAGAGCTCACACTTAATTTATTATAATATTTATATTATAATGCTGAAGTGATTGTTACTAGAAATGCCATTTTCATCAACAAAAGATGATCATCACAACTTTTTTGACCAGAGTTAATTAGAAATTGAGAGTACCAAATTTAAGTGATGATATTTATGTAATGGTAGAAAATTTCTTGTAATAACCTGTAGAATCTGTTTCACTGTGAGAAATGGCTGGTGGGAAGGCATTTGTGAAAGTGCATGCCAAGTATACCAGTAAGCATGCAGATGCTTTTGAAAATCTCACTCTGCTGTCCTGAAACCTATCAGAAAGTTCAAAGATATATTAAAGTAGGACTGTGCTCACATCTTTGGTCTCAGGCCAGAGAGAAGAGGAAGTGCCAAGTACCTGTTAGGTTTGTTGTGAAGACAGATGGACCTTCTGTTTGCCCACCAGACAGTAAAAGTGCAGCAAACAGAGAGTGAAGATTCATGCTGAAGGTGCAGGTGTTGCACAGACACTCATGAGAATTTTTTTATGAAAACAATTTATGTATTGGGATCTTAGAATAGCAGTGTTGACTGGAGGTATCCAATCTTTCCAATGGGGTGGTCTATCTCTGTCCAGACAGCAGCAGCAGCAGCAGCATTTTTATCTAGATCAGGTGTGACACCACAGAGGTTTGTTTAACCTCACATTTGTTCAACTTAATATCTCTCAGTTATGCTGTTTACAAGCACTTTAATTCTGGATTTTGTGGTTTGAGAAGAATCACAGGACTGCAGAAAAGTTTAGGGACCCTAAAGTTCATCCAGTTCCACCCCCTGCCCTGGGCAGAGACACCTTCCACTGTCCCAGGTTGCTCCAAACCCTGTCCAACCTGGCCCTAAATAAACACTCCCAGGAATGGGGCAGCCACAGCTTCTCTGGGCAATCTCTGCCAGGGCCTCACCACCCTCACAGGGAAGAAATAATGAGGAAGGTGGTACCTGTGATCAGTTGAAACATCTTAGAAAGTGCCCATAGCAGCATCTTCCCTTTCTGGTGTTCCCACACTGATGTTCAAGACTTGTAAACAGAGTTGGACCCAAATATATCAGAATCCACCAGAGAATAGTTTCTATTATCTGAGCTACAGAAGGAACAGAAGTTGCTACTATTCATATAAAAACATGGAGATTTTTAGGTAAACTTCAGGATTTTCAGGTCAGCTCTGAATAAGTTGTTTCTGTGCTGGATATCTCACTCAAGAGATGTTTTAGGCTCTCTGAGCTCTACAATTGTCTTTTGGAGGACTGAAGAGGTCAAAAGGGATAGAAGAGATTAAGATTCTCCCCTTATAATAAAAAAATCACATAAGAATATTTTTATAAATAATTTCAATCCTTGCAAATAGACAGCAAAGACCTACTTGCAGAATTTTCACACTGAACTGAGTTCTGGGCAATGTAAGCCAAACAGTGCTGAATGTTTTTACTCTCTCACAATTTAAATTCAGAGTAGGTCCTGTACAAGCATGGAAGTTTTCTGATTACTTTGATTCCTTTAGAAAATTACAAGGAATTGAATTTATACTTTTAAATGCATTTGAATGTTTTAATGTGCTGCTATTTTTGCCCTTCGTTGAAGTGGTTGCAAAACATTATGGTGTTTTAGACAATTTCCTCCTTTACCCTAGTTAGAAGTTGTAATATCTGATATTTCAGTACATTTTCAGTTGCTGGAGTGAATCTTGTTTTGGTTTGAATATGTTATTTAATAAAATTAAATAAAATTTTATGATGATAATATTTTTAATAAAATTAAATGACATCAATATATCAGTTGTATAACCCAAATTTGTTTATGCATTTTTATCTTTCACTTTAATTCCAGTAATTATCTTGGCTGCTTTAATCTATTTTCAAGAAATATACTTAAAAATATGAGCTAACCAACAGATCTGCATAAACAAGTCTATTTACTTAAGAACACTGAATTAAAAACTCTATATGATCAGCTGGGATCAAAACAAAGGAGACTTTCAAGCTCTTCTTGAGACTTGTTTTAATTTAGGAAAGATTTGAACCAGTCCAAAACTTCCAGTAGGGAATTTCTTAATATCAGTGGCTTCCATTTACATTACTGATTCTGCTGCTGAATAATGTAAAAATGCAGAAAGAGATTTAGAAGAGAAATCTGAGCACAAGATTACTTTTCCTGCCATGAGAGCCTTAAGATGAAGTTATCTCTGGTCTCTCCAGTTGTTAGTTCCTCCTGTGTACTGACATCTTCTAAAGTAAGGTTTATGAAAAAAGAGTCTTCAAAGTAACATTTTTACTGAGATTAGCAAATAGTCTGTGGAGAAGAGAGAAAAACTTGAAACTATACCCATAACATGCATTCTGAACACTTTATCTCACCAAAACAAACAAACAAACAAACAAACAAACAAACAAACCCAGTTCAAAATTAAATAAAACAAAACAAAACAAAAACAAACAAACAAAAAAAAGTGTTAGGAAAACACCATTGTCCTTCACCTTTCAATAACAGTCCTTCTCAATGGTGTAAGAGCAACAATGTACATGCCTGTTTTAATTTTGGACATTTCTTTGTTTATGAAATGAGCTGTTTTCATCTGGTTTTGCATAAGGAAAATAATCTCAGATTCAGTTCATCTCCACCTGTCCCTGTTTGCTGGGTGAGCATCCTGAAGCTGTGGAATGGGAGCTGGTCCAGAAGGATGTGGGTACTGCTGCGACATCAGACATGCACTGCAGACTCCACAGGGACCTTTCACAGAGGATTTCAGGTTCCCCTCTGGGAATAAAGGAGCTGTGACTGTCAGTCTTATAGAAGAAGTGTCAAAAATTTGCCCTATTTTTTTAACAGGTCTCTGGAGTTCCTGGTGTAACATGTAAGAAAATTGGCTGGGGGGTAACCTGATAAGCTATCTTGCATATCCCTTGTAATTGGGATGTATGATAATAAAAGTGGATGTATGACAACTAATTAGAAAATTCCCTTGCTAAAAAGCTTATCCCTTTATGTTCAGCATACCCATGCTTTTCTCAAATTGAGTACCCTTTTGCTTTCCAAGATAAAAAAAATGCAACACAAAAACACCCTCACAACCTGTTACTTTGACAGTCGTAAAGTTTGAGAAAAAACTGATTTATCACCTACTGGCTTCTGATTTCTGAGGCTGTGTGTGAAATCATCCAGCACGTCTAAACAAACTGAGCTCTTGGCTGAGCAAGGGAACATGTGATCTGTGTAACTGCATCTCAGCGTGAAGTTTGGGATGTGCTGTGAAGTGCACCATTATCCAAAATAAACAGCTGGCTCCATTAGGAGTTAAGAAAGGGAGCTGATAACAAGCCTGTTCTCCCTAGGATAATAAACATCTATTGACTTTGCAGGTAATAATTCAGAAAAGCTAAATGGATTCTTGCTATTCACTCCAGACTTGTTTAATGGTAACAACTGAAGATTAGTTTCTACTCCAAATTACTGCTAATTGAATCTTGCTCTCTGTGTTTGTTTCTAGCTTTATCTGACTCTTCAGGCTTATCTGCAGCTCTGTAAATGTTTTGTGTTAATTCCAAAACGGTGGCAGTAAAATTCGTAGTGCTTCTCACATCCTTTTCCATTACTCATGTGTACTCCATTCCTTATTCCCTGATACTTCAAAGAAAATTACATAAGGTGGAAATATCAGCATTACTGACACACAAAGAACTGAGACAGATGGGGTTCTAATTTGAAGTCAAATGCCTGATGCAAAGACACACATTCCCAGCACTTAGTCCTGCTGCAAGCACAGAATAAAATCTAATATTTCAGTTCTCAGACATGCAGAGCCAGTGCAGAAGTAGCAGGGTCCTGTCTCAAATAATGAACAGAAGAACTGTACTGCTCCACCAGTCTCAATGACATGTGAAATAAACCAGCCAGCTCCAGATAACAAGGGAGAGGAAAAAAATATATCCTTGGGGTATTCTTGATAATCTATAGCTTTTGCAAACTGGCATAGAATTAATTCAATTAATGTCTTAATGTGACTCCTAATGTGGTCCATAACTAAAGAAGTCACATAAACACAAGAGTGACTGTAGTCACTTTTTATACTTAAAAATAAAGATTTCAAGCACCCCAAATCCCACTTAAAGTTTTTCATTACAGAACTTGCCTGTGTATGCATTTGACTTAACTATTTGAATGTTTTTCAGGCTGCTCTGTTACTTCAATAACTGGCAGGATGGAACACGATGCACTAATTTTCTTCCATTTAATGGAAACTTATCAAGCCTTACTAAAACACAGTGCAGAGAAATGATGTAATCCATTGCCCTAGAATTCATGTCACACTCACTGAAAGCTTTCAGCATTGTAGATGTGCAGGCTTTCATTATAAATTTAGGTCATGTTACTCACGCCTCCTGCTCATCTCCTCAGCTCATCTTTGTGCAGAATATGCTTAAGTGCATTACAGTATTTCTCTGTCTGGAGTTTGATTTCATTGATGGAGTCTGCTCCTTGGCCTGCAGTTGCATCTTTCTGTGGGATCAGAATGATGGAGAGAAAATGGCAGATTAAACTTCAAACCATGAAAGTTAACCCATTCATTGAGTCTAGAAATTTTTATTATCTTCCATTGCCCTTCACATTTGGAATGACAGCTTACTAGTGAGCCATGATGATGCAGGAGAGGAGAAAGGATTCAGGGAATATTCTAGTAATCTAGTTGTAAAACTGTAATATCAACTTGACCATTCTACTGACTGTGCAATGACAGAGAATGAACTTCCCTTTTGTCTCCCATCCAAAAAAATGAATGAAGAAAACAAGGAAAAACTCCAGTTCTTTCACAGTCAACAACCAGTGGACACATTTCATTGGTGATGGGGCAAAAGGATGCTTTGCTTGCATTACTTGGTTGTAATGAAGGAATCTGGCATTTGTCAAATTTGTTTGGTAGTCTCCCTTTTGAAAAAAATTTGTCCCAATGTTTGCAGAAAGACATTTTTTCAGGATGGGAGAACATCCCATGCTTAATCAAAATGTGACAATAGTGACAGCATGCTAGATGAATAAAAAGCATATCTTGTCAAGGCCTTGGTAACTGTCAATAATTTCAGATAAAATGACCGTGGGATGTACTGAACAGAGCAAACAAAATTTATCAGCTTTTAATTGGTAGCCTGCCATTAATTTATTAATTTCCAGCAGTGTGTACTGCCTTAATTCAGATGGAGAAGTAAAGTAAGTGGGTAAAATAACCAGACTGCATTTACTGTATGATGCAATGATCCTACAGGTACAGACACTGTGCCTTTTTCCCTGCCACTATCTTTGTCCTTGAGGCTTAAATTCAATTAAACAGATCTTCAAGGGAAAAATCTTGAGGGCAAAGGAAGGCAAACCCCACAATATGACCTTTGAAGAGATGAGGAGATTTCTAATATCTTCTATCAGGAAATACCCAAGGTTGAATTATCATCTGGCTCAGTTCAGGCAGCTAGATCCCTCTGCAGTTGTGTGTTTTTCCTACACAGCTTGTCCAGGCTCATTCTGCTAGAGACAGGAAAGAGGTAAGAAAAGTCACTCCTTAGAGTCTCTTGCTATTCCCTGCTCACTGCAACAGAAGCCAAAAAGATGCCTTTGAAATAAATAGTTGACATTTTAATCATTAAAGAAGAGATGGTTCCTACTAGTGTAAATTCCTTTATGTGAAGTAAATTTGAGCTCTGTTTTTCTAGGGTGGGGTGTCTCTTGGACAAAAAATGACAAAAATCTCATAGCTGAAAGCAGATGTTGAGTATATGTCAGGCACATATAGCAAGAGATGTCACAGCTACCATATTTTGAAGCAAAACATGGATGCCAGAACATATTCCTAAGTAGGAATATGAAATATCCTACTTAAATATCCTTACGGAAAGGATATATCCTACGTTATTGAAATCTCGTATTCCTATTAAAAGTCCAAGGGATTTTAAAATTACATTTCACTGTACTGGGAAAAAAAAGGAAGACAGGACTTCAGGACTTGTTCCATCAGAACTTCTGAGCTACTTCTATATTGACAGAACTGCCACCTTAAACTGTCTTGTTGAAAATGTCCCAGACAATCCCCCTGTGAGGAAAAGGCAGAATAATTTCAGGCTAAGATTAAAGCATAAAGATTTAACAGTCAGAACAAAAATCTGAAGGTGATTGTGTATTTTCACATTAAATGGTCCCAGCCAAAAGTCAGTTACAGATTACTATGCTCTTTGTCCAGAATGAAATCCTGGGCCCTGTGATCAGAGGTCATATTATACTGAATTTTGGAAACTGAGTAAATGAGTTTGTATAAAATTTATAGTATTTCATGAAGCTTTCAGTCACTCTATCTGATGTTTTTCTAGCTTGTTTGAAAATACTTTTTCATTTACAAGGAAAATTACATCTTTAATTTTATATGTAAATCTTTCTATTTACATATGTAAAGCTTTCTGTACTGCAAAAATAATTATGCAACATGATTGCAAAGTTAGTTTTACTGCATTTATAAGGGAGAAGAACAATTAAACGTGATCATGTTATAGGTAATGTTTTAGCCTAGCTTAGTGACTAGCATTAATATGCAATCTTTAATATATTTGTTTCCTTCATCAGGGTCTAAGAAAATAATTTCTTAAAAAAAAAAAAACTACAGAATGCAACCAACCCTGAGGAAAAGTCTTTGTTTGTTTTTAATTTAAGTTTCATATTAATTATAAAACCAGCATGAAGTAAATGAGACTCAAATGTCTCATTTTCATTTCTGTTTTTTGTTTGTTTGTTTGTTTGTTTGTTTTGATTGTTTTGGTATAGGTTTTTGTTTTGGTTTTTTTTTTCCTTCAGTGATCTGGTTTTGTGTATTTGTGGGAAACTGATGTAAATGCTGATTGCATTTGTTCCACTGGATCTTCTCAGTTGCTCCATGGTGGCCAAAATACATCTAGAACTACAGAAATGAGAATGGGTACCAGTCCTGGGTGCAGGAGTATGTACTTCTGATCCACAGGGAGTACTGAAGCAAGAATTATACATGATTCTCCTAGGTCTGCCTCTAATTTAACCTTCAGTAAGTTTAAATTTTAAACAAAAGAAAATTATAAGAGCTTCTGTGAAATTCAAGTGATTAATGACTTGAATCTCTTTGGGATTCACAGATAAACTGTGTTTAGAAGGCTAAACAAAGCAAAAGTAGTAGCAATACTGACTATATTTCATTAATGTCTCATCAGCATTAATTTAAATAGTATTTATTAAAACTGTCTGGAATACTGTTTCATTTTTACGAAGTGTAGCCTTTGCTATGGACAGGTTCTTTTGGATGGCTACTGTGCAATGTCAGAAATGCAATTAAAATAAGTTGTAATTAATACAAGTTGCCTTGACCTTCTCCTCTGAGCAAGCTGTGTATTAACAGGCAAAGCTAGCTGGTTTCAGCAGACAATTCTACAGCTGGCACATGGATGTCTGCTCCCCAAGGACATATGTAAATCCAGCAATGCAAGAAAACTCCTTTTTTTTTTTTTTTTTATTTTCCCTTTCCAGTGCTGTGATTCAGAGTTGAATACATTGACCTTTTTCCCCTGCATAAACTTTCAGTAGCAAGACACTGAGACAAGCCAGACACCCACTCACTCATCCCATAAATGTTATTAAGGGGACAAGAGTGCAGATTACTCAGAAACACAATGGCCAGAAGCTCAAACAAGATATTTGTGAGGTGCCCACCTCCTAATTTAGCTATACCTATATTTTATCTTTAGAACATGCTGAGAAGTCATCTTCTCACCAGCACTAGGCAAAATGGGGTCATAACTCCCCTTGATCTGATGGCTGTGTTTTTCCTAGTGCAGCCCAGTGTGTGGTTTGCCTTATTCACAACAAAAAGGTGCTGTTGGCTTGTGTGTGTGTTGTCACCCACTGTTACTCCAGGTGCTTTTCAGCAGAGCTCTCAGGTTGTTTCTAGCCTGTGCCAGTTCATAGGCAGGTGTGTTCTGCCCTGAAGCAGCCCTTTGCACTTTTTCTTGCTGAACTTCCAGGATTCTTTAACGATCCAATCTTTAATTTCAGCAAGGTCTCAGTGAAATGAGGATCTGCTGTTGATTTGCCATCTCCCTCTCCCTTTGAATCACTCAGAAATTTGCTGAGGAATCGAATTCTGAGCATCAAGGCAACTATTGAACAGTATTGGCCTGAGTATTGATGCCTGTCATGCTCCACTTTTTACCAGCTGCCAAACAGTCATGGAGCCATTGATTCTGGTGAGACCAGAAGTCTGGACAATTGTCAGCTCATCAGAGTCTGGCCAGCACATGCTCCTTCAGCTTTTCAATGAGGCTGGGGTGGGAGAGCTTTATTTAAAGTTTTAGTGAAGTAATGAGTTATCTCAGCCTCTCTGCTTGCCTCTCATCCATGAGCTGGCCATGGGCAGCCTTTGGGCTCAAAGGGCACAGCACAAGGAAGATGTGGACCTTTCAGAGTGGCCCAGGAGAGGCTACAAAGATGCTCAGAGGGCTGGAGCCCCTCTGCTGTGGAGACAGGCTGGCAGAGCTGAGGGTGCTCCCCTGGAGAAGAGAAGGTTCTGGGGGAAATTTGTAGCAGCCTCTGGTAATTACAGAGGGTTTATTAAAAAAAAACAGGGTGAGTGACTTTATACACAGGCAGTGATAGCACAATAGGAGATGTTTTTAAACTGAAAGATGAGAGATTTAGATTAGATATTAGGAAGAAATTATTTCCTGTGAGGGTGGTGAGGCCCTGGCACAGGTTGCCCAGAGAAGCTGTGACTGCCCCTGGATCCTTGGGAGTGTCCAAGGCCAAGCTGGACAGAGCTTCAAGCAACCTGGGCTATGGAAGGCATCCCTGTCCATGGCAGGGGGTGGGATGAAGGCTCTGTGACATTTACAATGTCACTATTTCAATATAATACATTTATCAAGACATTATTGGTGTTTCTGTCATTCACTCCTTTCCAGTTGCTGTGTCTGACTACAGCTGCTGAAGCATTTATTCACATGTCTTCAGTTCTCTACTTTTTTGGTTTGCCAAAATGTGGGAGAGATCTGCTCACACACTGAGGTTACAGAAAAAATTAAAATATTTGTTTTCAAATAAAATTTACTGAGCAACTGTTGCATGGCTACAGTGAAAAGTAATTTTTGCTGTTTTCCATTGTGTTGGCTCAGCAAGATTAAAATGAGATTAAAGGCAAAGGGAGACAGATTACAAGAGACTAACTGAAAACATGAAAATTGGTATATTCCAAACAGATGGCTACAAAACTTTGCACTGTGATTCATGAATCTTCTGTTCTAGACAAAGGAGTCAATTTGAGGGAAAAGCAATTTCACATGCACTCTTACAGAACAGCTTCACTTACTGAAGACCTGTTGGTTTGAGTTTTTTTTTTAGGAAACAGGTTTTTTTTTTATATAAAATATTTCCACAGTAAACTTTCACGTGTTACAATTACAGCAGCTTGATATAGCTGAAGCACAATATGAAATGGTGCTGGTTAATGTCAGTACCATCCTTTAATGACTTCTTCCACACTGTGGTGAAAAAACTTCCAGAAAAAAAAAAAAAAAGGGCTGTGTCATCTTGATAAACTCTTACATGTGCTTGTGCTCAAGCCAAATATTCAAAATTATTTCCTTTTAAAGGAACACTGTGATTATCCAAGGAGACTATTTAAAGAGGGCCTCAGATACTCAGATAATCCATCCTGACTTCTGGTGTATTTAGCTCAAGGAATTAGTGTTCCTGATCCCTGAAGCATGGCTGTGTTGTCTGCCTGAGCTGCAGTTTATCTTTTAAATTTGCCTGTAGACACAAGCCATCTACCACATACCTACATCAGTTGTTAAAATGATTAATCCCCCACAGGTTTCAGAGGTAGGGAACTCTAAAGGGATTAATCACCACTTCTTTTCTCCTGTTTTGATTGAGAAAGAGATGTAGAGTACTACATGCAAAGAAGATTAAAATGAAGTTGAAACTTCCAACAGCTTTTGTTAAGAACAACTGGAAAAAAAAAAGTGTTAGGGAGGAAAAGATTTAACAATATTCAGAAAATAGGATTGAGGGTGAAAGTGCTGGAAGAATCGTGATACATCACCTTGATAGAATCCCAAGCCCTTGACAATGATAAGGAAGGAGTTTTGCCACCATCTATTGGTGAGTGGGAGAAAGAGACAGAGAGAAAATTTCTTTCCTTCCCTCTCCAACAAAACCAATATTTCATTATTTCCTGAATTCATGTATATTTTGGATTCAGCTTAGTGAATGATTGATCTCCCTCTTATGTGACAAGGAATCACTCGTGTCTGATGTGACCACAGCAAAGATTCATCCTAATCAATACCTCTATTTTAGAATGAGTAACTGGAAAGAGAAGGTTGAAGAAAATGACAAAGGACTTTTCTTTAGGGCTTGTTTCAAAGACAATTCCTGAGTTGTAAATGACACTGCCTTCCCACCCTGAGAAAGGAGGGGCAGTTTAACTCTCACCTGAACTCTCTTTATTGGTTACTGGTTATTAACCTGCCCATGCTGAGCAGCATCCCTTCCTTACTGGAACCAATCTGTTGAGATTGCACAGCACTGCAGGCAGTGACAGCTATCAGATTCTTTGAATGGTTTGGGTCGGAAGAGACCTTAATAATCATGGAGTGCCAACCCCCTGCCATGGGCAGGGATTCCTTCCACTATCCTAGGTTGCTCCAAGCCCTGTCCAACCTTGCCTGGGACACTTCCAGGGATGGGGCAGACCCAGGTTCTCTGGGCAACCTGTGCCAGTCAAGAATTTCTTCCCACTATGCCATCTAACCCTGTCCTCTGCCATGTGGAACCTTCCTCCCTTGTCCTGTCACTCCAGGCCCTTCTCCAAAGTCCTTCTCCAGCTCTCTTGCAGTCCCTTTAGGCACTGGAATGGGGTCTAAGGTCTCCCTGGAGCCTTCTCTTCTCCAGGCTGAACAGCCCCAACACTCTCAGCTTGTCTATCTGTATGTCCCTACAAAAGGAGGGACTTAACAGGGTCACATCAGCACAATCATACCTTAAAATTATAGTCCTGTTCTAAGTCAGGTTGAAAAAGAAATCAATAGCAATAAAATCCTCTAATTCTCTGTAAATCCCAAGAGAATTAAATTAATTTAGAGAACTGGAGCTGTTCTTTCTAGCAGGCACCATGCTATTAGTATTTATTCCCTGTAAGATGAAAATGTGCTTTCAGGGCAGAAAAAATTGTGTTACTTGTGTAGTGTAAGAGCAGTTAACATATGCCATAGATATATTGCTGCTTTTTCCTCTAGACATTCAGCAATCAAAATCTATGTAGCATGTGCCTGGATAGATTCTTGGACCAGCAGCAGCTGCAGGAACATATTCTCCCTCCTAACTGGCAGTGGTTTTTGCTGTCTATTTTGTTTCACAATCCTGACTTAAGTATCTAAGTCCCTGTAAACCTTACTGAGCCCCAAAATATGGTGCTCAAGGAAAGCTGCATAAATTTGCAGGCTGCTGCTAGTGGCCAAAAAGCTTTCCTCCCTTCTCTTATGCTCTGTTCCCAAACTTTATTTCTGAGTCTGATAGAAGACAAAAAACAAATTCAATAAAATGTAGTCCCTCCAGTGCTCACCTCTGACACCTGGTCCCCTGAGTGTGAATAGAGATTCTTGGCTCATAGAAATGCATTTTCAGTGTAAATTTTAATGTCTGCACTTGATGCTTGTTAGGCCACACTCAACACCACCCTGGAACATGGTAATAGGTTTTCTTTTCAGGGAAACCCAATTGAACCTTGTGCAACAGGGGCCACAGTAGTGTGTGGCATAGGAAAACAAACCTCTGTTAGGATGATGAAAAGGTGGAGCAAGCCTCCAGGGAAAAAGGATCATCCATCCTACAAATAAAGAATAAAAAATACAAAACTCTGTGCTTTTTATATAGGACAAATGCAACAAGGCTCAAGAGGTGTCCAACAGCAGCTGTGGGGTATCCATCTTGCAGCATTTGTGGGTTTAAATTTTGTTAATTTTCCAAGATGCCTTCCTAATCTAGATTTACACTGCTCATTTCTGATGAGCTTCTACTATATCCATCTTGATTTGTCAATTTTTTTACCCTTTCTGTCTTGATTTTAATCTATTTCCACTTTTAACTAATAATTTATTTATTTATTTGCTATGTCTGCTAACATACCGAGACAACCAAAAGACGCATCTTCAATAACTGAATTGCAGAAGGGCAGATAAATTTGGCAAAAGGCAAACCTAATAACAACATAAAGTCACTGCAGGGGGTTTCAGGTGATAGTTACAATGTTTATTCTTAATTGTTAACAGTGAGTGCCATGGTGACATTGGGAGATATGATGAGCACAATGCTGCTCTATCACCTGTGTTTCCTGAGAAGTGGAGGCAGCTTCATCCTCTTCTGATCAAGAAGTAGAAGAGGGATGTTCTTCAGTTTGCAGAGGGAGAAGAATATGGATGGGCTTAGCAGCTGGTCTGCAGGCCAAACAACTGAGTTAACAGAAGAAGAAATTGATAAAATACGAGTGTATCCATAGCCAGGAAGAAAGCAAGGCTGTTAGCATGGAAACCAGAAAAACAGACACATAAGGGATATTTGCAGTTAGAGGATACGTGCCTTAGTGAGCAGCATACGTGCCTTGATAATTTGTTATAAACTCTTGCCAATTAATTATTGATGTTAATTGCTTTGTACCAATAAAATACAATAAGATATTGCTTTGTCTAATGAATATAATGAGCTGCTTTGATGTAACTAATGACTTAAGATCACACTTTGTTAGGGGTATAAAACTTAAGAACAACTTGTATTAAGAAAAGAAGCCATTGTTACTGCACAAGTGCATGTGAGTGTCATGTGTTCATCTCTACAGCAACAGAAGAATATATATAAAAGACCATAAAATTAACAGAATAGTTGGGCTGGACCTTTAGAGTCATCCAGGCCAACTTCCTGCCATGAGCAGAGACAGCTGCTAGATAAGGTTGCTCAGAACCCCATACAAACTAACTCTGAATGATTCCAGGAATGGGGCAGCCCCAGTTTCCCATGGGCAATCTGTGCCAGTGTTTCACCACCCTCACTGTAAAGGACTTCTTGTGTGAGGACAGCAGACATGTAGGTTTTTCAGCTGATGCATTAACATTCACTCATTTAGACAATCAAAATTGTCTGACTTCCATCCAAATTTCAGCTACAAATTCAGCAAAACTCTGCTCTTTTCAGCCCACTCTCCACAAAAGAGCAAAAAACACTGGCTCAAATTCCCTGGGTTTTAAGTCAGATTTGTCTCTTAGTCTTATAAACACCATGTGATAATTTTGACTGTGGGGTAAATGGCAAGCAAAGGGGATAAAAGGAGGATCCCACCTCCTCCAGTGCATGGTGTGGGCATGGTCTGGTTGTGTTGGTGGCACCAGGCTCCTGCAGAAGTCAGGAATTCATGGTTCAGTGGCTTCTGCCAGATGAGACTTGAATAGGATCCAGGGTTTATTTGCTCAGTGCTGCCAAGGACAAGCAAATGGCCTTGTGAATATCCAGCAGTGAGGATTTTAACTGCTGGCTGCTGTGTGTTCCTAGGGGACCTTAATGTCAAACCCCCATGGAGGCATCTAAGTTCCTGGCACCTCTTTATGCATTTAGGTCTAAACCAGCAGCCCTTTAGTGGCTTGCTGTTGGCTTTTTGAAGTGCCATTAGGTGCACTGCAAATCCAAAGAGCCAACCTGATTCAAATCAAAACCCCACACTGAGATTGTGTTGCTGGGAATGCTTCACAAAAATCAAAATTAAAAGAGAGAGTGCTTCCAGGGCCAGGCATGTATGAAAAAGAGCAACAAGCTCAGATAAAAAGGAAGGCTTCATGTTCTACAGAAATGGGAGCTGTGACAAATAAAGTGGTGGGTGTTGTGTTCTGCTGGGATGCAGGGAAACAGAAGAGCTGTCTGAGAGGAGAAGCATTGCAGTGAAGCTACTGCCCAGAAACAAAGGTTTTGCATATCTGCTGGATATACAAGGGACTCACCTGCCTATTCTCATCCCTTTATAAATATAATTGTAATTAGGACTCTTAAGTGTGGCTCACAGTGTCAATTATATACTGATCTACCTTGGCACTGGCACTGCACAGGATGTGCAGAAAGAGTTAAATGCTTAAAGAACACTTCAACCCACTGCCTAAAACATGCTCTGTCTTCTAGGGTTTTAGTAGGATTGACTTCTGGAAACCCAAACAATCCATTTGTTTTGGACTTTTCTCTTTTTGAAAATCCAGAGAAGCACAGTAGATAAACACTGCAGAATCTAACCCAAATGCACCAGAAAAATTACTTTATACATCTTCTCTGGCAGTGTTGTCTGTTATGAGAAGATATATCCCACAATGTCAAAAGAGCCTGCATGTATAACTATTAATCAGTTTTTTGGTCAGAGTTTCCACATCTCAATATTGTCATTAAGTGAATTAATGAAGATCAGAGATAATGGAATATTTATGCAAATTATCTTAAGAAAATATCTTCAACCTTTCCAGAGCTTATAAGTCTTTATTATCATAATGCTCTTGACATGTATCTCATCTGAGGACTACATTAGTTATTTCAGTTATGTTAGTCCTGAATTAATCATGTCTGCACTTGGTGTTTTTTAGTTGTTGTTAATTTGGAGGGGGTGGGGGGCGGGCAGTGAAGAGGGAGAGTTGTGATGTTTCTAAAAACACATAAAAGTAGCCTTATTTCTTAAAAGTGCTGAAATCTACCTAAACTCTTAGGCTGACAAGCACAGATGGCTACAGTATTAAAAGCCTTGTCACAGGGTATAAATTTTTAATAACCTTTGCCAGATTTAGCTGTGTTTATTTGTGCATTTTCTTCTTTTCCCTGATCTATAAATTAAAAAAATCACCAAAACAACAAAATAAAACCTGCACTATTAACATTTCCCTAACTCCCAATATAAAAAAGTAATTTCTGGCCTTTTTTTGTTGTCTTTGTGAACTTGTGATGTTTTTATGGGGCTGGGCTAGAAGAAACTGCATGTTTTGAGGTTTTGGGGTTTTTTTCTTAATTATTATTCAAGTCAGTAAGGTGCAATGAAAACAATACTTACAGAAAAGTCATTTACTGCCACTGGGACTCACTGTATTCCTCTAACTCCATGCCTGGGAGCAAAAATAGACCTTGAGCCCTAAGGTGCAGGAGAGTCAGCAAACTTTCTGTGTTTGCTTGCAGATGGAGCCTTGAGTTCACAGTGCAAGGCTGCTGCACAGCAGATGTTGTGATCCCTGTGCTGGCAGGTATGTGAGGCATCACCTCTGCCACAACTAAATGCTCTTTTTCACATGCCTTTATTGATGCATGAAACAACCTTTTGCAAGGCTGTGTGGAAATGTGCAATTAAAAGCTCTGTTTGCCTTCACCTTCTCTGCCTTATTTAAAAATTCCATTTAGTCACCAGTGTGTATTCAGCAGTCAGGCCCATATAAAAGTATTTCATTCCAGATTAGCTGAAATGCAGAGGAAGCTTCATGCCTGAGGATTTGCCCTCCACTCACACAAGGTGTGGACTTTCTGTGCCTCTCCATAAAAGCACACACAGTGACTACGTCATGGGAAATCTAATGGCTGGGAATGCTGATGAAAAACCAAATGCAGATGGCCATCCAGGATTTCTTGTTTGCAGATTATAAAACACACATTTTTTTAAGCGCAAGAAAGGCACATTAATCAAATGAGATTCCATAAAGCAAATAACCACCCACATCTATAGCTACTCAGATATATCTGGCTGATAATGCTGCTAACCAGAAATCAGAAAAAAAGCTATAAAATAATCCTTAGCCTCTTCAGCTGATGGGCAAAAGGAAAAGCAGATGAAGGACCACTTCAGTGCCTGCAGAGTAGGTTTTTAAAAATGTAGCTGCCTCAAAATGATGAAAACCTAAAGAAGAGGGCATAAAAGTTTAAAACTTACAGAGAAAATTACAAAGATAACTGAAAACTGAGACAATATTTTAAAATTACAATAGTTTAAAAATAATAAGTATTTATAACACTTAAAATAACGTTTATACATTAAAATACACTGGAACACTGATAAGGACAGTGGGGAGAAAGGTGTGAAGGATCCAAAACCTTTTTATCTTAAATTACCAAGAAGTTTCCACAGGAAACAATTTGTTTGCCATCTGTGTTCATTATCTGTCTGCCTTTACTTTTTTTAAGTCACAGTTCCTCATGGCAAATGTGGAACAATATGGGATATCACTCAGGAAAAGCTCCAAGCAATGAATGCTCTGGGTGAGAAATGGAGAGGGGTGACTCTTGTCATCCATCACCTTCCTCACAGTAACAGTGTTTCTTTCTAAAAGTCCTAAAAGTGATAGAGCTTAAATAGTCTCATAGTTTTGGGAAAGGTATTTCACTATATAATATCGAGATAATCTTTTGAATTGATTTCTTTTGAATTACATTCAAATAAAATTCATTTGGCCCTCATGCAGAATTTTTTAAAAACTAGCAGCACAGCTATTGAAATTAGTTTAATGGTCATATTTCAAGGCCTTATTTAAGCCCAATTTTTTTCCCAAAACTGTGGCATTATGTTATACTGATTCTCATTATTCTACAGGATCAATTTTGATAAAAAAAGATGCCAATAAGAATTATTTATAAAGATGGTTTCCATAAAACTTTCCTCAGAAAACATGGCATGTGAATATGGTGATAGGCACTGGGTGATCACCAGAATGCATCAAAGGGTCTGTGAACATGGGACTAAATCCTGTAAATACAATCTATATGGCCCTGCATCTTCTTTTTCCACAAAAATTATGAGAAATATTTTGTGTTTGTGTTGGAGAGTGAGATCTGAAAAATGCATGAATGCCTTTATATCCTTACGTGGGGGACTTTCAGGCTCTGGTTTTTATGTTCAGCTAGAACACCTGTGTGAAAAACACCCCTGTGTTTTTGCTAATACATGCCACTTTAAATGTGGTTTCCAGTCCAGTGGCACAAGAGATGTCAGAAGTTATTGAGGAGTTTCTGTGACAGCACACATAAATGGACAGGTCTCCTCCTGAAATTTCACAAATTGAGACAGAGTGGAAGAGGTGCCTAAAAACACTAAAAACAGATAGTGACTAATTTAGGATCTATTTTTTATGTTAAATCTTTTTTTTTTTTTTTTNTGCTGATATTTGTGATCTCTGTCAAGAAACAATGGGTGCTTTTGTAATGTTTGGTTTTAGCAGCCACTAGAGACATTTCTAATAAATATTAGGTTAAGTTTTTGATTTATTTGTCATAATCTCTGAAATTGCTCTTCTTTCAGGTGCTGTACCATTTATGATGTCCACTGATGCAGTTGTCACATATCTCTGACTGACAACACTGTTCTGAGACACTGCCACAGTAGACCAGTGCCAGGCCTGGGAATGGGATCCCGAGCTACAGATTAAAACATGTAAATTCAGATCAGCAGGGTACAGGAAGCTCTTCAGGGAGACAAACCCAGGTTTCTGCTCTAAGGAGAGCTGGCTGATTCTCCAGATTCTCTGGACCTGATCCTCCAGATTCTCTTGACTGCATTGTCTGTGTGCTAGATCATATTGACTATCGACAGACAGGATGTACTACAGAGCATCTCACCTCCAGATGTCTGTGCACAACTTTGGGGGACTCTTGGAGGCTTTTTGTAGAGGTTCTTATCCCAAAGAAGCCTTTTTCTTGCACTAAAGTACCTCAAATATCACACAGAATCTCAGGAACTGTGTTCTTGCAGGGAGGAAATATTCAGCTCTTATTGAGTGTCCAGTTTTCCCTCACCCTATAGATAATACCTTTCAAAAATTTTGCTGTGCACCTAACCTCATGCACTTGCTAAGATTCCATGCCAGTCTGTCTGTTTCAGCAAATCAGAGCTTTTCAGAAGATGAAATTATTTCAACAATTTACCACGTTTGTAAGATCCGGGGACTGCTTGCATTAGGCAGTCTTAGTTTGATATTGTTACCTGGCTCATTGAAGTGAGAATATACCTATTACAATCACATTTCCTGTTCATTTTAAAGAGTAATGTGGGTAGTAGAGAAACCATTCAGTTATTACCATTAATTCCAATGTCTTTAACTTTCTTTGCTCAGTTTGCTATGGTCAGTGCCTGGAAAACATGCAATTGTCTTCAGCTGTTAATAGGGTTTGTTTTTTTTTTTAAGGATGTTTTGTGTTGGTTTTTGTGTGTTTGCTTGGTTTGGTTTGGTTTGGTTTGTTTTGTTTTTGGTTTTTTTTTTTTTTTTTAATTTGTTTTTGTTTCTGTTTTTGTTTGGTTTTGGTTTTATTTCTTTTGTTGTTGGTTTGGTTTGGGTTTTGCAGGTGTGATGGGTTTTGTTTGTATATTGTTGTTGTTGTTGTTGTTCTGGTTTTAGGTCTGGGTTTGGGTTTGCATTTGATTTTGCATTTTTTTGCCATATGGGTAAAAATTTATTTTCATGTTGAGGCAAGGAAAAAAGCTCAACGAAATTTAATTCTGATGAAAACAGGAAAATGATACTATATCTGTCCTTGAAATTTGATATTTCTTATAGCAGGGTAAACACTATCTCAAATCTGTGAGTGAAAACACATAAGAAATAATACACGTCTACATGATCCTCACTTAATCCTAGCGTGCTTGTCCTTTTAATAAGTGATGTTTTGCATTATTTTATAGCACCAGGCATTGGGTGATTAATTTATTAAAAAAAACCAACCTAGACCCTGTTGTAAACAGCAGCCTTCAAGGTCACCTATAGATCCTCATCATGAATTATCCCTGCAGGCTGTTCCTGCCCACACATGACCTTCTGCTGCCACCTGCATCTGTCCTGTTGAATGAATCAGCATGACCATGAATGGGAGATGGAATATCAAGGCTTTGAAGGATGAGTGGTGGCCATGATCCACACCAGCATTTACTTCTTCTGTAAAGCTCCCTTAGTGGAGGGGAAGGTCAGATGCTAGGAAGAAATTCTTTACTCAGACAGTATGAGACCCTGGCACAGGTTTCCCAGAGAAGCTGTGGCTGCCTCATCCCTGGAAGTGTCCAAGGCCAGGTTGGATGGGGCTTGGAGCAACCTGGGATAGTGGAAGGTGTCCCTGCCCATGGCAGGGGCTGGAACAAGATGGGTTTTAAGGTAATTTCCAACCCAAGCTATTTGATGGTCCTGTGATGGAAATACAGAAGAAATGTCTGGGGGAGTGGTAAAACTCAGCACTAGGAGGGAACACATGTCAGAGGGAAGAACTTTCAGTGGCATCAGTAAGAGGTGAGTCACCTCCTGCATGCTTAGGTTGCTAGCTGTGCTTGCAGCCTCTCTGGAAATAGTTCCCTCACCAAAATCTCCCCAAAGAAGAAGTGCAAATTAGATATAATGGAGTTATCTTGTGTTGCTACCTACTGGCAGGTGCATGTAATCTGGCAAAAGTTAATCATTTACACAGGACTTTTAGTAAAGCAGGCAGTAAAATTGTGCATAAAAGAAGGCTGTACATAGAAACAAAACCATCATGCCAGATTAAGGTAATAGGGGAAATGGGGTTTCTAAAGTAAACAAAGCACATGCAAACAGGAGAGAGGAAAGCAAGAACATAATTTATATTTACAACTGACCTAAATTTACATTTAGGGGAACAGAAAATAATGAAACCTTTATCAGACCTCATTGAGAAAGCTTGGATGAGAACAAGGAGAATTCTGTATTAGAGGCAACAGACTGGACTGTAGAGGAAGGTGTCGGGGTCTTCGTAACGAGTTGAGATGAGAACTTCAGGACCATGAACACTGGCCTGAACTTGTAATTGAAAAACGTTGAAAGGCAAAACTTCTGAAAGGGTCCTTTCCCAAGTTTGGTTCATGAAGACATCAGTAAAAAAACTAATCAAAGATGGGGAAAAAAAAAGAAAAGAAAAAAAAAAAAAAGAGAAAAAAAAAAGAACCCCCCCTGAAAACAAAACAAAACAAAAACAAACAAACAAACAAAAACCCACAAAAACAAAACAAACCCAACAAAACCAAACCAAAAAAAGGAA
Organism: Peucedramus taeniatus; assembly: GCA_013400575.1. Taxonomy (NCBI): domain Eukaryota; kingdom Metazoa; phylum Chordata; class Aves; order Passeriformes; family Fringillidae; genus Peucedramus; species Peucedramus taeniatus. The sequence continues at coordinate 55,920 of WBNO01030684.1, forward strand.
AAATCTGATCCAAATCCTATAGCAAGCTGAATTGTCCTGGGAAAGAAAGAAAGAGTCAGTAACCATTTTAAGCAGAATAAGTAGAGAGATATAAACCAAAGGTGTAAGATATGTGGGTTTGCAGGAACCACACTGAAATCACATTTTAGACTACAAGTAACATCACAGCCATTAAGAAAAATATGGAGTCACCAAAACCAATGTGGGCTTGTGGAAAACAGCACAGCTCAGGCTCTGCTGCACCACTCAATCATGCAGTGTGCACATCCAGCATAAAACATGCCTTTAAATTTAAATATTTTGAGCTGTGTAGGTAAATTAAGATTATTGATGCTAAAGCTATGATGGTGGCCTCTGTTGGGGCAGTGGGAAGACAGAGCAGAAAGCAGTATTCTCAAGGGTTGTAACAGCTAAGAAGGTAATATTTCACAGTGAGTCAAGGGAAAGATGGAATTTTGAGGAGAAATCCCATGTGGGGACTCGGGACCATACTACACCAATTCCCATTAATCTGAATGGGTTCCTGGAAGAAGAAGATAATAAATCCTGCAAGGAAGAGGCATTCCTACATTCATTGCAAGTTTCTCTGAGGAGATCAGTGGTGAAACAGTGGCAAGAAAGCTAGTTCAGGAATTCAAGAATTTGCATGAGCTTTTAAGGACACTGAAAAGAAACAACAGACAAAGCTGATGGCAGATATCTTTGGTTTCTGCTCAGGATGGGGCACTACAGGATGCATGAGAACAAAGCTGACTCTCCCTGCTGTATACTACCCATTTCCATGTAAATTAAATCTGTAATGCATTAATTTTAAATGTTTTATTTGATAGAACAAGAAAAAAGAGAGGAGGAAAAGGGAAGTAGGAATTTGATGAGAATTGTCAGGAAGAAGACATACTGTATTTAACATCTTTTGATTTCTCAAATAGTCCTAAGAACCATTTTGAACTTGCCAGTATCACATTGGGAAAGGAGTTTCACATTGCATATGAATGCTCACCTGTTCTGAAACCTGTGAATCCCAGAGACATTTGGTACATGGTGCTGCAGCATATGAATAGAAAATTGACAGCTTTCCAAGGTGCAAAGGAAACAAGCATCTAAATACTTTTTGTCCTGCAGATCAGCTGCAGGCCTCTGAAGTCTAAGCAGCAGATGAAGGCAGATTTTTCCCAGAGTCCTGACAAACATGGCAGAGAGGTAGGCAGAATTAAGGCAGTATACTCTCTGGAACCTTTAGACTCCAAGTGGATGTGTAATCTGAGCACCAGGTTCAGAAAGGATGCTCAGGAAAATACTGAATATGCTGATGCATCCAAATAGTCAATAATGTATGCTGTTGATGCCCTAATACCATGATGTTAGAGTAAAAAACTGCCCAGATGAGACCTTAACATTGATGGTTAGACTGAGCAAGGCTTATTTTACAAAATATACCACATACAGCTGTCTGTCTGGAGCCAGGGAGGAATTCTTTTCTTGCTGCAGCATTTCTGTGGCTGTGCAAGGATCAGGACAACAGGCAGAACACAGTGGGGATATCATGTTATAGGCACAAGGTCGCTCAGGGTGCCATCCAGCAGGTGACACATGTCTCACATGTGACACAGCCCAGGATTTACAATGCTGGTGAGCAGGGCCCAGATGCCCTCACCACTGCCATAGTCACCTATATTCCCTTTAAATATTATTGAATAATATGCAGGCACAAAGCTAAGCAAACAATCATAGAATTAATGAATAGTTTGGGTTGGAAGGGACCTGAAAGATCCCTAGTTCCAACCTCCCTGCCATGGGAGGACACTTTCCACTAGACAAGGCTGCTCAGTCATCATGAAACAATTGGATCTGATCAAGTGTGGTCCAGTTAGTGTTAATAGCACCACTAAGCAGGAATAGCTAACGAGCAGGTTCTGATGGAAACTAAATAGGTACTGTGAGAAAAAATATTTGGGCTGGTCAACTACCACACTGCAGAGGGCAGACAAAGGATGACACTCATCTAAGGACCCTCTTGTTGACCTCAACAAGTTAAGGAAATATTTTCCCTTTTCTCTTCCTTGGTCTTGCCTTAAATTTTTGTTCCACTCATCCCAAAAGTAATTTTGAAATCACGGTCTGCTCTCAGCTGTTGACTCCATAAACCTGTCCAAGTTTCTTTGTGTTACATGACACATTTGTTAGAGTATACCTGTCAACTCACTCTCACTTCTCTTATCCTTCTTGATGTTCTCTGGAATCTATCTGAACTGTGCACACCACTTCCCTCTCCTCATCTCAAAACACCTTCTTCTCCAAAGATTTATAGAATCTCATTGATTTCAATAAAGAATGAATAAGAATTTAAACTAACATTCTACACAAAATTCCTATCATATAAAGTATTTAAATTACTAAGTACATTAAAGCTAAGTATTGTTTTAAGGTCAAAAGGCAGATATGGTTTTTCCATATTAACTATCTCCATTAATCTGCACAGCCTTTGATGTATTAATATTAATGGGCTGTTAGTCTCACCCAGGTTAAAACAGGGAGTGTAGAATATATATCTTCATAATTGCCATTAGTCCTGATGAGGCTGATTCTTGTACATCTCCAAATACAGAGAAGAGCATATATCCTCCAGTCTGTTACAATAAGCCATGTGAATGATCATTTCCAGGAATTAATGGACTGCATAGCTCCTTTGTTTAAAGCACTGTGTTAAAACTTTACACAATGATGAAAAAAAATATTCTTAAATTTACATGTTTAGAATTTTAGTGGACAATTCTTTATTGGAATAAGGCAGAATGTCTTGCAAAAGCTAGGTCAGGGATATTACCCTTAACTGATTT